>JBBYHQ010294152.1:0-21435 GCA_038382645.1 Spergularia azorica
ATATAAGGGGACTTCCCCCTAAGTTATTAATCAAGTCAGTATTCTATAATGTCATCCCCCTTCTCTATATTCTAACATTATCTACTCCGTATATTTTGTCCTCATCAATCTTATTAAATGATTTATATGTACTTTTTCATGTCGTGTCGTAATCTATTCAAATTTATGTTGGTTGTTCTTTTTGTCACCGGTCATATTATACTTTTGTATTGTTTGTATTATTTAATTACCTTCATTATTTGGTTAATACTATACTACTCTCTCCATCCCGATATTTGTATTGTTTGTATTATTTTTTTTCCTTTTTTTTTTTCTTCCACTACCACTATTTTACATTTTTTGTATTTCTTATTTTCTTATCCTCTTCTTTTTCTTCAGGAAGCTGGAGCAATTTATACTCATCATCAAAAAACTGTTATAGTAGATGCTGATGCAGGTCATTACAAGAGAAAGATCATAGCTTTTGTTGGAGGACTAGACCTCTGTGGGGGGCGGTATGATACGCCAGAGCATTCTCTGTACAGAACATTAGAAACAGTTCACAAGGATGATCATCATCAACCCAATTTCACTGTAAGCATTCTGCTCTTGTCTTGGACAGTCAGACTGGCTGGAAGACTAACAAATGTCTCTTGCCTATAATCACCTTGTTTGGTGATGTTTTTTATTTTACCCTTAAAGTCGAGTAAACAAAGAAAACTTTCTTACAGGTCTAACTTCTAAGTTGGCTCAAGATAGTAAAATTTCTCATGCAGCCAATTTACTTTCCAATTTCAGTCCATTGATGTAGGATTGCTTCTCAATGTAATTATTGTGCTCCACTCAACAGGGTTCCACTAATGGCTTACCCAGAGAGCCGTGGCATGATTTGCACTGTCAAATTGATGGACCAGCTGCTTACGATGTGCTGGCTAATTTTGAGGATCGCTGGTTAAAGGCTTCAAAGCCTCGGAAGATGTTAAAGATGAGCAGATCTCATGATGATCATCTACTGAAACTAGATAAAGTTTCTGATATTATCGGACTTGGGGATGCCATGAGCCACAGTGTTGAAGATTGCGAATCATGGCATGTTCAGGTAATTGCTCAAATGCTCAGAGTCTAAAAATTTGCTCTACATGATATAGTTTGATCTTTCTCATAACTGATCTATTGTCTACAACATTCAAGGTCTTCCGGTCAATTGACTCCAATTCCGTGAAGGGATTCCCAAAGGATCCGAAAGATGGGACACAATGGGTTAGACAAAGTTTCTTTTCTGTTAAAATTCCTGTTCGTATCCCTTCCCAATATTTCCTTGTATTAATTAACATTTGGTCTGTATATGATGAAACAGAACCTTTTCTGTGGGAAAAATGTCCTCATAGACATGAGTATACATGCGGCTTATGTGCATGCCATCCGTTCTGCCCAAAATTACATTTACATTGAGAATCAATACTTTCTTGGCTCATCGTATAACTGGGATTCTTACAGGGACTTGGGTGAGTTATTATAGTCTCGACCTTAAGACATCATTCATTCCAGCTCTCGATTTTCATTTCATAATATAAGAAGGGCTCTGCTTTTCGTGATTATTGCAGGTGCAAACAATTTGATACCTGTCGAAATTGCTCTGAAAATCGCTAGTAAAATCAGAGCAAATGAAAGATTTGCTGTATATGTTATTGTTCCAATGTGGCCAGAGGGTGATCCTAAAGGCCTTCCCATGCAGAGGATTCTTTTTTGGCAGGTACACCATAGATATAGCAGACTTCTTGCTGAATACTCCACAATTTATTGATTGACCAAAGTCATTATCGGATTGTTCTTTTACACTGTTTCTGTGAGCTGCAGTACAAGACAATGCAAATGATGTATGGGATAATCTACAAGGCTTTGGAAGAAACAGGAATGGAAAACAGATATGAGCCTCAAGACTTCCTGAATTTCTTCTGCTTAGGAAATCGCGAGGCATCAGATGAGCATCGCACCAATTATGATAATACTCCCCAGGTATAGTTATACTATATGCTATGATATCTCTCCGTGTGGCATTGGTTTCATACAGAGTAACAGACTATTGTCTTTATTGATTTGAATTTGAAAATGGGATAAATCTTGGCTGACATAGGGACTTACCAAGAAGAACCGACGATTCATGATCTATGTTCACTCTAAAGGCATGATAGTGGATGATGAGTATGTAATTCTGGGTTCAGCAAACATCAACCAACGATCTATGGAAGGCACTAGAGATACTGAAATTGCGATGGGTGCTTATCAGCCGCAGTATACTTGGGCTAGAAAACATTCTCAGCCATATGGACAGGTCTGTTCATGAATTTTTGCATAACTAAACTGGATAGACTACCTACATTGGACCGACAACTGCTTTACAGATTAGACATCCATGTGTAGAGTAAACATGTTGGATGATGAAGTTTATCTATGATTGCAGGTATATGGATACAGGATGTCACTGTGGGCGGAGCACCTAGGGATGGTCGAAGACTGCTTTAGGGAACCCGAGAGTCTAGAGTGCGTGAGAAGGGTTAGATCTCTGGGAGAGCAGAATTGGAGTCAGTTTGCATCAGACGAGGTGACGGAAATGAAGGGCCATCTGCTCAAGTACCCTCTACTAGTTGATAAAACAGGCATTATCAGCCCTCTTCCTGGTTCCGAGACATTCCCGGATTTAGGTGGGAAGGTGATGGGCACCTTCTCTGGCATTCAGGAAAACCTCACCATTTGATCAAAGCCCTAAGGTTGATATTCATTGTTATTATCAGCATTATTCTTCTACCATTAGGATTAATTCATTGTACTTTTTGCCATAGACTTGATAATTTGCAATTAGGGCAATGTTGAAAGTAGATAATCAATGTATTAAACTTCTGTCACACTGTATATGCTCTCATGGCTTGGTGAATATAACTTTGATTCATTAACTTGCATTACACGACGTTTACCTTTTAAACATTTGTAACACGATCAACTACTGGATATTATGAGTTTCGACTCCACATTGTGTATCAATCGAGCTCTTTTTTTTTTTTTGGTGGTGATCAATCGAGCTCTTAAACATTCGTTTTTTAGAATTCTAATGGAATGTAATTTTCAGGACAAAGTACTAAAGATTCATAACATCATATATGGGCAGATCATCGAGTTTTGTTAAATTATAAAGTTATTGTTTGGGCCCTAATTATTAGTCTAGACTTTTGGCTCAGTTGGTTATCTAACATGGTATCAGAGACTCAGCGATCCTGAGGTCTCAAGTTCGAATCTTTGTAGCCCCCTCCTTTGGTGTGTTGAAGCCTTAATAAAAAGAAGCTCAGTTTAAGTGTTGTGTTCGTGGGCCAGTGAATTACCCACGCTTCAAGCCCAAGTGGGCCTTTGCGTGAGGGGGCGTGTTGAAGTATAAGACCATTGTGGGTGCCCTAACCATTAGTCTAGACTTTTGGTTCAGTTGGTTTCTAACATGATATCAGAGTCTCAGCGATCCTGAGGTCTAGCCCCCTCCTCAATCAAGTGCACGTCAAGCACAAAAGTCGTCGTCCGTGGATTGGTATAGTCCACGTTTTATGCCCAAAGGGCATTCACGTGAAGGGGCGTGTTAAAGTATAAAGTCATTGTTTGGACCCTAATTATTAGTCTTGACTTTTGGGTTAGTTGGTTTAACAAGTTTCATAATAAGGCAGATGAGGAGCTAGGCTGACAACTAAGTGAAGCATGTCGGTGGATCCTACAGTATGCTCAGATCTGAATCTTCAGACTTCAGGTTACTAAACAATTGTGAAGTCGTGTAACTCACGTTAGTTGACTTTTTATAGAACAAATGGCTCAATGTGAGGATCTTGCGTGATTCAATCCAACATTTCGGATTATCCTTTAGTATGACCAGTGAAGTTATTTACGGATGAGATTAGGCCATGATAACGATTTCAAATGCATGATATTTTTTTCGTAACTAGCAGTATGTCACTAATATTTACCCTTTGGCGCGAGAAAGGACAAATCATATTTACCCTAATTTGAAGATCATATGTAATGCTTTTTTTAAATACTCCCTTTGTCCCCCTTTAAACACCCCGCTTTCTTTTTTGGGGTGTCTTTATTTAAACACCCCATTTCAAAACTTACTAAATGGGGTAAGTTTTCATCACACATCTACACTCCACTATCTCCAAAAATAATAAACAAACCACCCATTATCTCCAAAAATAATAAACAAACCACACATTATCTCCAACAATAATAAACAAACCACCAATTATCTCCAACAATAATAAACAAACAAAACTACCTTAATCCAAGTGAAAAAACCAATGGGGTGTGGACGAATGAAGTAGCTTGGTAAAAATCATTACAAAGATTCATTGAAAAGAAAAAAAATAATCATTTAAAAAACACTTAATTAATTTATTTTTGGCCTTAGGTATAATAAGACAATAGTGGGAAAATGATTGATTGTGGTCTGTGGATCTTTGTGATTGAATCACGAGATGTCGTGCATCTCAATGCTCAACCTTGCCATGGCTTCTCGTTGCAACTCATGTCCACGTTTTAGCTTTTGTTTTTCCTTAGACTTTATTGTTGTAGTAGTACATGTAGATGGGGACTAATGATAGTAATAATCATTATCATCTTCATACTACTCCCTCCAATTCATTAGGTTATTTATGTTTCATTTGGATATGTAATTATGTGAAAATAATTCAAATGAAATGTAAATGAAGAAAAAACTGAGGTAGTATAACAGATGAAAATACCATCAACGAATCACAAAAAGAGTCAAGTTATTCCGTCAAGTTAATAAGCAAAATCTGAAATCTGAAATGAACGAGAAGTTATTAATGAAATCATTAGACCATTGATTCTTTTCTAACAAAAATCTCGCTCATTAATGATGTTGATCAACGATCATAACTATCGTAACACGTATGATTCAATCGCATATTGAAACAGACGTAGTGAGACTTTCCTAGCCATATAAACAAATGGGCAATGTCATACTCCGTATTCCTTCGGCCAAACTACCAAATTGGTAAAAAAAAGTGTAGGGCAATTGACAGATTGGTAAAAAAAAATTACTCCGGCGACAAATTGGTAAAAAAAAAATGAGACTAGTCACCAAATTAGCCAAAAAACGTCTTAGTTGCCTGTGCGTATCATCCACTTTCTTATTTCCATAAATTTATTCATTTGATTGAATTTTAGAACCTAATACAAATTATCAGAGAAAAAAAGAAGTAATTTGATTAACAAAAAAAAAATTGATATGGAATTAATAAATATTTCAATTTCCTCTTATTGTGCCATCTAAGTTCTTCAAAAAGAAATACAGCTTCAGATCCTTTCTTCCATCTTAACTTTATTTCTACCATATATGAGAAATAAGACTGTGTTAAGAGGAGATTAGAGGAAGCTAAGGATAATCCTTCATCAACTTGTGCCTTGTTGTTGGCTTGACAAAAAGGCAATTTTTTACTTACAAATAAACTAGGCCTCAGCCATCTAATTTTCTACCAATTAAATTTTAGAGTTTTAGACTAAACAAATTAAAGTAATTTCACCCTTTTGAATCTTACTCTACATGTAGATGATAATTATTTATGGTATTTGATGTGTTGGTTATGTTATGAATCGAGCAAATCATCGGAGGTGTACCCATTATAAAATTATAAAATATCAATCACAATTCTCATTTTTTAAAAACATTTATGATTTCTCTTATTAGTTGCTAATCATTCGTATGCAAATTATGAAGATCATATTCTTTGCTGAATTTTTTAAATTGCAAAAAAGGATAAAAAAATTAGTTCTTTTTCGTACTCTGATTGTGTAGTTTTGCATAATCAAATAATTATTAAGAAATTATTTTATGTATTTTAATATTTAGAACACATATCTCTTAAGCTAGAAAATCCAATTAAATGAATAAATTCATGGAAATAGGTACGTGGATTATATGCGCCGGCAGCTTAGACGTTTTTTTTGGCTAATTTGGTGATAAGTCTCAATTTTTTTTACCAATCTGTCGCCATAGTTTTTTTTTTACCAATCTGTCAATGGCCCTCCATTTTTTTTACCAATTTGGTAGTTTGGCCGTATTCCTTCTATTGCCAAATGACCTTACGATAAAACCTCTCACTCGAATCTATATGCTAATCAGGTCTAACTCCCCGTTTGAAAGTGTGATCGTGATCTCTCCTTCCCTAACGTGTGAAAACATCGATATTTGTAAATCAAAAGAGAGGTGTGTTGTTATTCGACCCCCATCATATCCGTGATTTTTAATGTTAATCTACCCATTTTCATTTTCAGACAAATACTTAATAAACCCTTTCATTTTCATTTTTAATTGACCAGAAATATATTAATATTAATCACTAGAAATAACAGCGACAAATTACTGACCAAAGTCCTTACATATACTCACAAACCCAAACTCTTCACTTACAAGTTACAAGTTACAAGTTACAAGATCCCATCTATTTCTCACCTTAATTATTTTCTCTCTCTTCTCCCCCCCAACAAAAATGCCGACCAACGGTTCAGCCTCCTACAAGTTCCTAATCTACGGTCGGACCGGGTGGATCGGCGGTCTACTGGGCCGGCTCTGCGACGCCCAGGGGATCGCATACCAGTACGGTTCAGGCCGGTTGGAGAACCGGGCCTCCCTGGAATCGGACCTTGAAACGGTCAACCCGACCCATGTGTTCAATGCTGCCGGTGTAACGGGCCGGCCCAACGTTGACTGGTGTGAGTCCCACAAGGTTGAGACTATCCGGGCCAATGTTGTCGGCACTCTTACTCTTGCTGACGTATGCCGTGAGAAGGGTCTTGTTCTTATTAATTACGCTACCGGGTGTATTTTTGAGTATGATGTGGCCCACCAGGAAGGGTCCGGTGTCGGGTTCTTGTAGTCGGATAATCCCAACTTTATTGGGTCTTTTTACTCTAAGACCAAAGCTATGGTAAGAATTTTTAATTTTATTTTTTATGTTGTTTTTGTTTTGTTGACTTGTTGTTTAATTTGACCGTGGGTGGGTGTATATATGTGTCAATGTTGGTTGTGTGGTTACAATTTAATCGATGTTGGCTAGTTCAGTTGGTAAGGTTTACGGATTTGGCGTAAGTATATTATTACAAATTTATAATGTTATTGCAAAGGTGTTAATGGTTGACTACTTGTTGACTTGGTGTGGATTTAGCTAGTTCAGTTGCTAAGGTTATCGGGTTTTTGGCATAATGTCGTATACAAGGTGATGTCTTGTTTAGTTGGTAAGGTCATAGGGATATTGCATAGATAGTGCCATTTTGCAAGGTGATGTCTTGTTGACTTCTTGTTGATTATACGATGACTTGATGTCGATTAACTAGTTCAGTTGGTAAGGTATATATAGATTTTTGAATTGGATTCTATGTCCAGATCCATATGTGGTGGTTGTTTCTAGGATCAAGTTCTAAAATTTGGGATCTTGTATTGGTGGGTGGATCTCTGAAGTTTTGTTGGTCCGTTAGCGTTTTCGTTTTGGAATGATGAAGGGGGTAATTTTGAGCTTTCTTGGATGTGTAAGCATTGAACATTGGTGTGATGGGCATGTTTACAAGTTATAGTTGTAGGAGAAAGTTGGTAGGTATCCATGAAGATTCTAGCATTGATCTAATAGAATAGAATCATAGATCCAGCAAAAAGTGAATTTGTGTTTGATAGTGTAAATCTAGAAAAGTCTGTGCAAGAGTGACCTCAACTTTTTATCTGGTGTCGAAATCCCGTTTCTCGTACTTTTGGGATACAGTAGTGAGAGCTTGCAGTTCTCACTATGAGGTGACCGTTTGGGACATCTCGGTGCATTCGTGTGTATACTCTGTGTAACTCTATACGAGAAACTCCATTAGTCGTTGGTCGGTTTGTAGGTAGTGAGCGGTGACGCATTTGATCTTATTGCCTCTCGATTTTTAAGTTTGACACTAGGAAAACCAAATTGATAAAGTAGCTTTTAATAATTCAGAGATTGAGAGGTTGACGTCGACGGCCAACTGATCCTTAGTCCCCACCATGAATGGTGGAGTGTCAAATTCACCATGAATGGTGGTGTGTCAAATTCTTTGTTTGTTTTGAATGCTGAAAGATAATGAAAACCGTCTTTGACAGCCTAAATCAATCCTTGAAAGGCAGTCCTCGGGCAAATTAATTGAACGATTTGTAAGTTTCATCTTCTTTTCTTGTGGGATAAGATGTAAATTGTTGGTAAATACAGACACCTTTGTTTCATAATGTGTTTGTGCTTCTCATATGGTTGTTATCGGGTTATTAATGCTTTGGTATACTTTTCCTGATGTCGCCACTTCTATTAGCGTTAGTCATTAGACAAATGAGGACTTGTTGGTTTGTTGCTTCTGAATTCTGAAGTGTCCGTTGCTCTTTGTGTACTCGTTGCTCTGTTAGTTAAGGTCATCGTTGGTAGCTTCTCTAATATTGTCGCACTTTTGATTCTCCTGTCTAGGTGGAGGAGCTACTTAAGAATTATGAGAATGTATGCACATTGCGAGTTAGGATGCCAATTTCCAATGATCTGACCAACCCCCGTAACTTCATCACCAAGATTGCCCGTTATGAAAAGGTAGTCAACATTCCCAACTCAATGACAATCCTGGATGAACTCCTCCCCATCTCTATTGAGATGGCAAAGAGGAACCTTACTGGAATTTACAACTTCACAAACCCTGGCGTTGTCAGCCACAACGAGATTCTAGAGATGTACCGGGAATACATCGACCCCAGCTTCACATGGAAAAACTTCACCCTCGAGGAGCAAGCTAAGGTGATTGTTGCTCCAAGAAGTAATAACGAACTTGACACCAACAAATTGAAGACTGAATTCCCAGAGCTTTTGCCCATCAAGGAGTCTCTTATCAAGTATGTGTTCGAGCCAAACAAGAAGACTGCTGCAGCCTGATAGGATACATGGTAAAATTACACCCGGCTCTTATGATGCCTTTTTACCGAAATCAGTCACATTGCATACTCTTCAATGTAGCCATCATTGTTTAAGGTAAAATCATGTATTACTGTTTTTGTTTTGTTCTATCATTTTTTTATTGTTTCTCCTTTTCTGGGTAAGAAGATGCAAGATATGAGGGTCATCCCTTGTATCTTTAGATCATCTTGTACTTTGAGAGAGCGCGAAAGATGATTTTCCTTCTTTTACAGAAAAAAATTGTTAACAATTGAATTGAATAAAATGATTGTCTTGCTTTGTTATGCATTGGACTGTGTTTGATCACTCTGTTGCTTGATCTACAAGCTGGTGACTGTGGTGAGTGTCTATGGCTTAACAGCTTTTTTTTTTGGGACAGAACATTTGAATTATGTATATCAAGTCGACAACGTTTTGATACAGGCATACTATACAACAGCAGAAACTTGTTCACCACAGTCCTACACCTATTCTAAGCCATTTCGTGAGCTTTACCTTGACGCGATCTCAGAAGTTTGGCATGCTTTGAGATGTCTATAAATTATCCAGATTACTTGCTAACGATGCCCTTGAGCAAGCAATTAAACTTTGGCAGGTTCGTATTATCCTGATTCCTGACGCAAGTCTGAAATGCGCTAACACCTCAAAACCAGAAGCCTTACCAGGCTTAATTGCTAGCCTCAACCCTGAAGCCATATCAGCCTCAAACCTGGCAAGGCTTCGGGTTTGGGGAGCATAACGCATTTCAGACTTGCATCGAGCTGGGCTGGTAAAGACCAGAGTTGGCCCCAAGTCTTTAACCTTGAGCCCAAATGTCATTCAAACGAGCATGGGGAGACGGGTATTTGCCGTAACTAAAATATAGGACATCGGATTATTTTTCACGATTGGACGTTATTTTAGCAGCAATTTTGTCGATGGCTAAGGGTATGCCCAGTAGTTTTTCCGATCAGTCTTAACAATCTCAAATTTGTACTAGAAAATATAATGTGAGCAAGCCTGCCCAGAAGCTGTTAGCCAGCATAAATTCGGTCAAAATATGGTCATATACTTCCTGTATTTGTTGCCACAATTCAAGGTTCACTTGAATGCAGAAGTTACCCAAATGCCTGGTCGAAATCAGCACAATTTCACGTGGCCGGGGAAACAGCAGAGTTGCAGATTCCATTAAACAGAAACCAATGGTACAGTGAATGTTATGATTAGTGCATTCATACTTCATATAGATTGCTGATATAACTAACCAAAAGGCCAATGCAGAAATCATGAGCGCTTCACTCGGCTTTTTTATAATGAAATATTGATGTTTAATTTAAATGAATTGAGTAAAAACCGCTGGTAAAGCGCCATTGAACCATAAACATCTTAATGTTATGTTTGAGATAACATTACACTAACAAATAAGACAGAACAGAAAAGGAGAGGAGAAACAATTGAAGCTCACACTAATAGAATGAATAATTTAATAAACTAGCTGATCATATTTGCATGCATGCCAAGCAGTCTGCAACCATCTCAACTAATTGCATAACAGCACGAGTTCCACCTGTAGCTGCAAACTTCTAAAACATCTTCAATCTGGCAGTTGTGGCTACCTTCTAATGCAGCATATCGTATCAGTGACCGTTGGTAACTGAACCATTCTGAGTCGTAGGGTTGGCATTAGTAGTGGGCTTCTTGGAATAGAATCTTCGGTACATGGAGTCTACCTCGGTTAGGTAGTAGGTACCTGGAGCCAAAAGGCTGGTATCTTTGCTTGTCACAAAGTCCTTAGCCCCATACCGGTGCTCCATTAGCTTTAAAGTGTCGACAAATTTCTCAGGTGGGAACTGCCACGGGTTATATTAGATGTCAGGAACCAGAGAGATCAGACTGAGAGAGATATTTACAGATTGGTAACTTAAAGGAGAAGAGTTATACCTCATTCCTAGACTTCAATTTGTTTGCAACATCCATGATGGCTGCAATGTTAGACAAGCTGAAGGGCTGCTGTCCTTCAGTTACGCGGAATGAGAACATTGTAGCTGTCAAACCACTTCCATAAGAGAACATTATCACCCTCTTGCCAGCCTGACCAAAAAAAAAGCATAATCACTATTACATTCTAGAGTACTTCCTTTTATGGAACTAAAATTAACGGCTTTTATTGAAATGCAAGTACTCACCAGCGTACTGTTCTTGTTGTGTATGAGGGAAGCAAGCGCGGAATATAGTGATGCTGTGTAAGTGTTCCCGATTTGCTTAGGTACCAAAGTGGTAGGCTGAACCTTTTCATCATATAAGGGCTTTGCGATTTGCTGGGATGCCTAGTCAATAACAAACCACAAAAAAAAAAAAAAAAAAAAAAAAAAAAAAAAAATCAATCAGCTCTACATGCCAGTCTGCATATTAATCTCTTGACCTCACCAATTGGCATCACTAAACCCACCTTTTCAAGATCTCTGCTTTGGTAGCTTTCATCAAGAGATAAATTGGAGAATGGAGCCAACTTCTCGTTCGCATCTTCACTGATGGAGCTGCGGAGAAGGAGCAAGGGTTGACAAAAGGCAATCAGTAACTCTTCATCAGAGACAGATTTACTCATTCAGATGCTAAATTAAAATGAATAATAGAACAGTACCTGGCATTCCTCAAGAAATCGTTGTACATCAATCGGGAAAAGCTCTTTTGTACAAGCTGCAAGAGTAGCAGAATAGCTCACTACAAGGTATATAACTATGTGATGGCTGTTCATTCATAGATAATACTCAAGACAACATTTAGAACATTCAAGTTACATATACATACCTTGTTGTATGGAGAATGGAACACCACGTAGTCGGCGTCATTCAACGAAAATTGCTTTCCTTCAAATTTCTCATACCTAGAGGAGAGAAAGGTAAGTCAGCTATAGATTAAACGCACAGTATAACAAGGAGTGTAAGAAGTTTTGACAGGGTCTCACTTGCTGCAGTAATGTTTGTAGCAAGAATCGACTGCCATGAGATAACAGGTCTGTGACAATTTTCCATCAACCACCTACAGTAGAGCACATTAATAGATAAGTAACACTAACATTGTCATATAACACCAAACACTACTACGAAAACGACAGCTTTCAGCCTTCCAGTAAAGAGCAAGAAGCTTAGCTCAATAAATAAGCAATCATCCAATTCTCAGGTTCAACTTACTGGATATTCACTAGCCAGGTCGGGCTTGTAGAAGTCGTAAACATGAGCCATATGGCTTCCCCTAAGTTTGCTCTCAAAGGCGAGGGGAGCATCTGGGCCCACAAGCATCGCAATAGCAGCTGCCCCTCCAGTGGGTCTGGCTGCTCCCTCGGCATAGACCTGATAAAATAAATAATCAGAACTTCAAAATAGCTCAAGAGTAGTCCATAATTCAGATGAGGTATTGGTCACTTGTGAAAGAAGAGGATTTGAGCATACCGCACTATCTGTACATACGACAAGACCGTAACGCCCATCCCATGAGTTGCTCTCCACCCAGTTTACGCAATTGAACAATGCGGCAGTTCCACCATAACATGCATTGGTAGAATCAACACCTTCAATATCAGTATTTCCATGTTCCTGCATATTTTTTTCAATAGAGAACAGCAAATAAAGTAGTCAGAAAGATGAATACAACTCTCTAGTTTCCGGTTCTCTTCACATAGAGAGAAACTTACAACGGACCACATGCGCATAAGCACAGTAATAATGTACTAATCACACAGCAAAAAAAATTATTTACTACCTAAAAATAAAAGAGGACTCTCTCCTTGTGATTTTTTTTTTTTTTTGGTCCTATCATTATGTATTTAATGAACACATGTGGCCTATGAGCGGATGTACCAAACATCTCTCATGCTTGCACATACTTAAGCTCAAGTAGTCAAATACTCAACTGTTGCTTGCTTGAGCTAATTCAGGCCGAACATAGTACCAGACATTCATGATATCGTTCAATAGCAATCCTCATCTAGTACAACTTTCTCAAAATTATTGTGGCAATTATGAAGTAATGTTAAGGCTCGCACGCCACAAGTCGAATTCTGAAAATGCAGCAGACTATAAAATTCTTAAGCACATTGCCAATAAGACCATTCAGACAATATACCTCAAATGTTTGCATCAAGAATGTCTTGATAGATTTGCTCTTGTCCAACACAGTCTCGCTTCCTACTTCCAATCGACCAATCTGTTTTGGATCAACCTTATATTTTTCCAGTAGAGATGTCACAGCAGTCATACTGTACAACCAGAGTACATAAGAAGTCAAATATTGTGTAAAATCCACTGTCAAGATGGTAAAAGAAGTGTTTGACACAAGTGAACCAGGGTGGACAAAATTAGAAATCTCAACTGTATGCATCAACATTATCAGTAATTCGGAACACCTCAAACCAACATTGCAAAATAGTAAGAGAACAAGAAGATGCAATGCCACATTCGTTTCACAATAGAGAAACCACTCTTTCAAGAGGCACCAGTTTCAGGGAGCTCAAGCATATGTTAACTTGTTACACACAATACTCAACATATAGGTGCAATAACAGATGATAAACCCACAGAGAAAGTAGGGAGTTAAGTGAACATGAAACCTCATGGAGATGATGTCTTCAACATCAGTACAAAAAGCCATGCAATCTTGTCCAAGTCCAATGGTGTACTTCCCTTTACTAGCCCCATCATGTACCTCCAATGCTTCCTATTTCACACATACATTCACACAAAAATTAGCATCAAACCAACAAACACCATAAACCAAATTACTAACATTACAACAGAAATTTTTGTAATCATCAAGATTCAATGCCAATGAATCCAGAAATCATTGAATTACTTCGATTTCGACAGGGTTGACTCTACAATGTCTTAATCACTGTTACATTGATTCGATATCGAAATCTAACCATCAAAGTAATCTTGTAGAATAAGATTGACAAAAAAAGTCAATTGGGTATTTTATTACAGATATCATCATGAATTCTCACACATTTCATAACTCTAACATAGAAAAGCATCCATCCCTCCTAAAAAGTGGGAATTTCTAAAAGTTCAGGGACAAAATAAAACTTTATAATAATCAATAATATGATCAAAGATTCAACTTTTATCTACCAAATGAGGTAAAAGTTTCCACCTTTCTTCACCTGAAACACAAGCAAAGCATACACTATCCAAATTTATGATCAAAAATTTATTGGGGTAAAAAAAAATTAACTTGAATCCCCATTCATTCATAACAAACAAAAATTACCCAGAAAATTAATTTGTATTAATCAAAGTCAAATTCCAATTAGTCGGGTAATTACAGAATCATCATGAAATAAAAAAAATCAACAAAAACTTAATAAGAAGCTTCATCTACAAGGGTTTAAAAGTTAAGGTTTACCTGTTGAACACAAGTAGGAGGGAAGTAGATTTCCATGGCAAGAATTCCCACATTCTTAACTGAAGCCGCCATTTTTAAGATGAAAAGAAATTAAAAAGGTGAAATCTTTGTGTAGCGTATGAAACACACTTTTCCCTCGTTTACAACGACAGTTGGAGGAGATCGGAGGAGGAGATTAGTAGAGAGAGAGAGAGAGAGATTTGTGTTTGTGTTGTCTTCCAGATGTTCCCTTTTGTTTTTTTGAAACGCAATTTTGGCTGTCATACGAATTCTTCTATATATAGACTGCGTGATGTATTCTTCTAATTTTTTATTGCTTGTCACACACATGTTCTCACGTCAGTAGTATCTTCCTCGTTCGATACTCGTACCGTTCTTTCGGATCGTTAACGTTTTATTTGGATTATTCCTACGTATTTTAGACTTTTAGTACATGACCAATAAATTAAAAGAATGTCCAATTTACATGTTAGAAAAACCATTTTAAAAAGAACTGTAACAGTAGGTGTAATTCGTTATATATTTATACGTACTCCTAAATTATTTTGGATTGTTAAAATTTTATTTGAATTGATTTTATATAATATATACAGACCATCATCGACATTCTAAAACAACTAAGATTTTAGATTTTGATTACTTAAAACTCTTTTCGGAGAATTATATAGATTAACTATATCAAAATGCTAATGTTGGTTAATTGTTTTATCTTTTAAAAGGAAAATCTTGTTAGTTGCTTGTGTATCCAGAGCCAGAGCCAACAACCCCAACAGCCCTCGAGGGGCACGTGAGTGTCCATGAGGCATGAGGGACTATAGAAGCTTAGATCATCAGATGATCAGTTGTCTACTTGTAAATTGTTTCGTAAAGTACAATCAAGTTCTCGCAATACTATACATGTCATTATGGTGAATTATTATTAGTGCAATGATTAGCATATCTCGCCATTTTGGCGGCTCGGCTCTCAAGTCTACTCAATCATGCGTTGGTTATTCTCAATATTCCTAGACTCCTAGTGATTGTTCATCATTCTCTCTTTGGTCCATTGTGAGGTCGTTTGCTCACTCCCTTAGCTTCTTGTTGATTGTTTAACTTTTGCTCCATTCTGATAGCTAGATTGTTTATATTTGGTTCGCGTTTTTTTAATGCGACATTTGCTTATTTTGTAAAGACTAAAGACTTCACCTTTTCCATTAAAAAAAAAAAAGACTTCATCTTGAAAATGATCTTCATGAAAGTACTATAAACAAATAATTAAAGGAATACTATTATGAGTTTATGACATCATGAAGTAAATAAATATCCTGAAAAAGTTAGCAAAATGGCGATGCAAATTTGACAGAATCCTCGCTATGCACGAGGGCACTACTCCATCAAATACACCCACATTTGACCACGTTTGACATTCCTCTATGTTTTGGTGGAAGCATTCTTCTGAAATTGGCATCTCATCAAAAATGTTATTATTGGATCAAAAGTAATGAACATTACTCCTACACCTTAACAACGAAAATTGAAGACAATGAGGGCCATTGAGGACAACAAGGCCATAACGTAACAAAGCTTAGAAAGTAGTACCCTCCATTCACCTATAGACTGCGTAGGGCCGCTAGACAAGCATCTTGAGGAGGGAAGTTCCAAAAAAATTGCATGTAAGGTTAAATGGGCTTTAACCTAACCCGTCAGAACTTTTGATTAACCGATTAGTAGGTACACCTTTCTCAACATGTCTGTCGAGTGACCATACGCAGTTTGTAGGCGAACGGAGGGTAGTAATGTAGATCGTATTTTGTTAACCCATGATATTACCTCTCAGCCGTAACAATTCTTGTACCCTATCCCCGTGAATGTGGCAGTTTGTGTACCCCCGGGGCATTCTAATGAGCAATTGTCAAAAATTTGACGAGTACCCGCTAATATTTTGATGAGCAAACATAAAGCAGATTAAACAGTCATTAGCATAAGTCAAATCTATTAAAAATCATTAAATAACATGGAAAAAAAATAGGTTCATTAGTTTATATGGTGGTAATCAACAACAAATTTCATTGCTCATGAAATAATGGTAATTGCTCGTCAATCCTATTAGAGAAGGTATAAAAATGCGATATACCTCCGGAAAAGTGGTAGAATTTTTCGGGTCAACATATCAGCATATAGGCCTGAAAAGATCACTCACAAAGGCAGATAGGCTGACTCATAAAGCCCAAACTTTTGAGCCACCAGCCCAAGAGAAGATGACTGCGTTCAAACTCTTTATCTTCCACCGGCCCAACATTAATTTTTCGGCCCTCCAGAGAAGATTGTAGTTTGTTACCGTGCTAGATTTGGTTCAAGCTCAAAACGGAGCTACAAGATGGCATTGCTGAAAAAGGTTTTCAAACACGGCTCCAAAATGACATCTCCTGCATTTCCTCAATTTCTTTCATTTCTTTACCTCGAGCTTAGGTTTATATCACAAACCTAAACCTGACATGAAGCAATGAAAGAAACGGGGAAACAAGGATATTGGTAAGTTACATATTTATGCACAATCTGAGTATTGCATGAATATCAACAATGATGCACAAAAATTTTAGGCTCTATACAAATTCATACATCAATAGTTTTCTGATTAAGGGCAGTATATCTCCACCTTTCCTTCTCAACAAAATCTGCATCCAAGAATTTTGCAACAAATTCCCAAACTCTATACACATCTTCAAAATTTGTCAAGAAACCCAAACTAGCCGTTACAACAGCAATCTCATTTTTAACCTTTTCCCTTCTCTTCCCTTTACTAATTACCTTCCTATCCCCTTGTTTAATCTCCTTATCCATAACTTCACTCCTTTCAACTTCATACCTCTCCGAGAACCACACATGCCTTAAACACCCATTTCCTAGTGAAATGTTGTTCCTACCAGCAAGCTTTTGTACTAGCAATGGATCAACTTTTTCGCCTTTCCAATCGAACACGTTGAATGCCAAGGTCGGCCCTCGATCGATTTTCACCCTAGGACCATACACTTGAACTAGTTGAACATTTGTATCCGAGCGAGGGTGGTTCAGTGCTAATAATGCATTTGCTAACCAATTGACTAGACACCTTATCCTAGTACCAATTAGGGCCAGTCCTAGTGAATCTGCATGGGCTAGTGCCATACACTCGACATCTTTGCCACTTTCATCAATTTCCGTGTTACCCTCTCTAAGAGTATTATTGTACTTTTCACTTTGATGAACAAGGCTCACAATTCCTCGAGTGGCCGAAAAATTGGGTTGGCCCAATGTAGAAGTGATATCTTTCTTGACTAATAGGCAAGCGAACCCAGACGGGTCATGACCGAATACCTTATAAAACGTGCAGATTAGAAAGTCGGGTTCAAACAAGGATAAACCCAAGGTGTCCATATCTTTAGGACCAAGTGAAGTAGCATCAAGTAACACATGCCAACCATTTTCCCTAGCCATACTCATCCATTGATAAGAGTACCTTGCTCCACTCACTCTTGATTGAACTGGAAACACAAACAACCCTTTCTTCTTGTTCACGCTACTATTACTTTTACCACCTCCAATTACCATCTCCTCCAACTTTTTACAGTGAATCTTCAACTTAGGCCACTTAAACTCGGTCTTCGAAACCCGAGCTCCTCTGCTCTTGGAGCTCTCAATCATGGCTTCCACTGCTTCATTCTCATGATCATACACAGTAATAAGATTTTTACTAGACTTGAAAGGGTAAAACTCAGAAACAACCCTCATTGCCGAGGTTTGGTTCGCGGTAAAAAACATGGAGTAATCATCTTCACACACGTTCAAGTACTTCATAATTCTTCTCTTAAGCTTCAACTCAAACTCTGACTCATCAGACTCACCACAAGACGGGTCCTTTCCCCTGTGAGAAACCTCGAAAAGACTCAGTTTCGAGCGAGGCCGAAAACTTGTAGAAGAAGATGCTACAAACTCATCATCTCCTTCTTGTTGGGAAAAGGAGAAGAGAGCATGGCCAGAGTAGTCTAGGCAAATGTGGGAGGATTCCGAAAGATGTCGAAAATCGTTAGCGCGAATTTGATCAGCTTCTACGGTGTTGAGGTACTGAGGAAAGGAGCTAGTGAAGCTTCTGAAAGACGCTTGTAAAGTAGGGAGAGATTCAGGGTTTGTGAATTGAGTGTAAGGGTAAAGTGAAGAAATTGTTGCAGTTGCAAAATCATATTGAAAAGTTGATGAATTTGCTATGTTTGTTGAATTTTGATGATCTAAGGAATTTGGAAAGGTTATTAGGAGAGGATTTAAGCAACAAAAATGGCATTTGCAGAGCAAATTTGAGGGTTGCTTCACATATGTAGATTTCATGTTTCTCGGAAATTATACGAATTTTTTCTCATTCGCTTTTGGATTAAATCGAGAAGAATTAGATGAGATGACGAGAGTGACAATTAAATATCTTAGACGTATGTTGTCATAGAAAACGAGTGTACGTAAAGTATTTCTTGATGGAAAGGCAAATTGGAATGTGATTGAATTGGTGGTTTCATTTATTGATTGAAGTTGACTAGGTCAAGGATTAGTGATATTTGACCTTTACACATTGATCATTAGCAACTTTTTATGAAGTTAGACCCCATTGAGCTTTCATTGTTAATACAATAATGTTGGATTATTTTATGCCATATGTGAATATGTGATGCAGTGATGGGCTGACTTTTGATTTTCATATGCATAAATAAATGAATTTCTATGATTGACAAATGACAATAGTTGGATTGCCTTAGAAATGTGTCGAAATAGATTAACGAGAACAACGATAGTAACTTAACGAGTATATTAATTATATATTTATCGTGTTTCAAAATTACAATCATCTAAATTGTGGAGTAAAAGTCTAAATAAGGAATGGTATAAGATGAGGAATAGAACTTTGTCATATTTTGTGAGATTCCATTATAATAAGGAACAAGAAGAAAAAATTGAAGATTGAAGAACGTTATGGCTTTTAGTGGCCGACATAGTCAATCACTCAAACCGTGATGTTCACTAAGATATTGTAAGCTATCAATAAGTCCACTAAAGATGATGTTATTATACATTTATGCGAACTATTTTATATTTTAAGTTCGGATCTCATTTGATTAATTCGAAAAACTTTAATGTCGATAGATAATATCAATACGAGTATGAAATTATTTACGAGGCGAAAAACTAGTAACGGTTGTTCTAGTAATCATCACTCAGAGTGCAAAGTCTTCGCCCTTATGCTTATAAAGGTCAGAAAAAGGAGGAAAAAAAAAAAAAAAAAAAGAATGTTGACAGTGGGATTCGAACCCACGCCCTTTCGGACCAGAACCTTAATCTGGCGCCTTAGACCAACTCGGCCATATCAACTGTTGATAGTAAGGTTATCCAAAATACTTATATTGTTAGATTATCTAAATTAATAACGGGGACGGGTAATGGACCACTGGTGCACAAGATTTTTCCGGGAAATTATTTGGACTCAGCAGGTCCCCACGGCCCAAAATTATTTGGGATTTATTTTTCCGAGTTTTACTATTATGTCTTGACAATACAGTGTTTTTACTACGCTATTTGGATTGAGATGCACACTTTGCAACATAAATAAAGTATCTAACATAGTAACATATAGTTGAAAATGATGAATACGGTATACTCAAAGACTCTCTAATCTCGATTGGAGGCATGCATCATCGGCTCCAGTTGCAACCGTCTTCTATGGTAAGATGGAGTCATAGCATTTGTCGGAACCTGATCCGACTGTGAGAGACTAATAGAGGATATTAAAGTAATAATGTATTGTAGAGTTATAGGGCATTAAAATAGCTTACAATCTTAACGAGGGGAGAGTGTTGCTAAAGGATGGCAGGTTTCAGCTCTCTCGCTCTCTTACCTTGTTGGATTGAATCGATCACCTTTCCCAATATAAGCGTGAAACAGTCATAGGGCAACTCTCCTTTGGCATGAGGCGACAACATATGAATGGTACTCCTCGACGTACCACCATTTTCAGTATGTTTATGCTCTTATGCCAAGGGAGTGTTGCCCCATGACTATTTCCCTTAGTCAAATATCATCACATTTATACTCCAAGCACAATATACAAAACATAGACCCTTATATATACATGTAAGTTCACTTGCACATTTCTGTTATTAAATTGGCTAGTGCAATATAAACCATAGAACAAATTCAATGGCATATGCTTAGAATTCATATTGTCAAAATGAAAATTGGCATATGCTATGAGTTTATCCCCTTGGCTAGATATACACTCTAAGATCTGACTGTTATCTCGATCTAGAGATGTTCGAAAAGGGAGGTCCGAAAAGAACAGCGCATTCTTAAAGATGCCATGTTTCTTAAAGAGAGGAGCTGTAGGTATATTTGGGTAATATCCTTCCTCCTTTCTCAAGTAGATGCCTCGTTTCGTAAAAGTTTCATGTAACAAGTACAACTAACATGTTTTAAGTTGCGGGAATTTTTGTTCTGTACGAGGGTTGAATCCAGACTCGTAAAATTAAGGAGATTTCTTGAAAAAAAAAAAAATCAGGATCACTAAGAATGCCAACTTTCACTGTTAGCTTTTATAATCTCGCCAACTTCAATTCATCCGTTGAATACTAACTTCTCGATTACATCTGTCGTAGTATAACAATTGTACAAATGTGTTATGTATACAATATGAGTTTATTTTGTGTCCTTCAAAATGAAAAACAGAGAAAATCAAGAAAACAGAGCTAAGACACAATCTTGACATATACTCCGATCGAGCAATTAAACGACGCTTGAATACCATCTATTCCGATATATTTGTCGACTCTTACGAAGTTTATGTTAATACTCTGAAAATCTATCTTGAAGGATCTTCACACCCATGTACCTGCCACATGACAACAATACCAACAAACACGTAAGTTACTCTAAAAACGTGTCTAATTGCATAGACCGACTGCTACTCACACTAAAATAGCGCAAATAGTCTAGTGAGTTTTTGACTCCATTAAAGACGAAAATGTAAATTACCTTCCAAGCATCATGACAGTGGCTTGAGGGTTAGTCCCAGGAGAGGACCAAAACGTCGAACCAT
>JBBYHQ010294161.1:0-21429 GCA_038382645.1 Spergularia azorica
TTTAAAATTTGAGCTGTGACAGCCAACCATTTCTCTGTGGGTATCTGGAAATAATGCTTCTTGATCCGTCACTCTATCCCTTTTATTTTGTCTGTTCTAAGACATTTTCTCAGATTCTGATGTAACCTCTTGGCCACCTCCTTGAAATCTTGAATTTACTCTCTTGTCAAGGTCTATCCCTTGTGCTGGCAAACTTTTCCCTCCAATTTTCTTTGCTTATCGGTATTCTTCTTCTATCTCAAACTACCCTTGGTCCTCTTTTCTTATACTTACATTGATGGCCAGTATTGGTTGTCCAATTCTTCATTTTTGGAGTACTTTGGTTCCTTGGGTGCCTGAAGTTCCTACTGGAAGACCTACTTTGGGAATTCATAAAGATCTACGGATTTGGCTAGCATAATTCGCAATTTTTCTTAATCTATTCGTTATTTGTTGTCTTAATATTTTTGTGGTCAGTATTGTTAAGCTGCATTGAGTTTGTAATTGCCCTTAATTTGTACATAATTTGGCCAAACACCTCTGGGTGTACTGACTGTCCAGATCTGTTATTTGTTTAGCTAAATAAGTGTATTCATCTTTCAGGTGTACACTTCTTGTTTGGTGGATGCTGAGAGGGATTACAGGTCACTGGATAAACGCTACCCTAAGCTATACATCTCACCAGATTTCTCAAAGGTTCTTGTTAACTTTCAAGATGTTGATGCAGCTGAATTATCGAAGTCTGAACTTATCAGTTTTATGATAAATTGGATATAACCTGACTTGATTTTGTGTTTCAAGGTGATCGTTAATTGGCCAAGGGAGAATCTGAAGCTTTCTATGCATACTCCTGTCAGGTACCTGTGCATACCTAGGAACTTTCTTTTCTTTAGTCTCAGACGAGTGATTATGGTGCCCTCTGTCTGTACGAAATTACGAATATCTTTATTTTCTGCTTAGCTCCTATGTGCCGCGTGCACTTTCTTTGACATGGAATTTTTTTGGTAAGAAGCATCTTTTTGTGGTCACAATTTTTATGGCGAACAGTTTCGAGCATGATTTTGTTGAGGAAGAGATTGGCGCAGATAAGACAGAGTCTTCTAATAAGAGCTTGGTTGTAAAATCTCCCAACCCCGAGCATAAAAGTATTGTTTGGAATGCAAAGGTGCACTACTGCTCACATCCCCGCCCTTTTACTTTTACATTATGAATAGAAATGGACTTGTGCATTATGCTCCGTACTTGGGAGAGTTGTTGAATTTGACCTGTTAAGAGACATGGTAATTCTAGAGACATGGTAATTCAGTTTTAAAAGGTGATGTAGGAGATGGAAAGGAAACCATTAAAATAAACCTAGGGAGGATGGGTAAGCTTTTGGCTGCAATTTTATTTCCACTTGTCTTATCCGTTGAACCAAATTCTTTCCCCATTTTTGCTTTTGCATTGTCTTAATCTTGCCATTGCTTTTGAAAGTTGGGGCTTGTTGGTTGTGAATGCGTAGCTATATTTTAAACTTTGACAGCCAACAAGTCCTGAAATTTTTTATTTGCAACTCAGATGTACATAACGTTTAACTGACTTATAAAAAAAAACATTTAGCTGACTTGTTTATTTATGGACATCTTGAAGTTTAGCTTAGTGTTTCCCTTTTGGTTTTAAAATTTTGGGCAGTAGAATTGTACCCCTTTCTTTTGTCGGGGGCTGTTTTTAAGTGCCTGGGGATTTGAGCTTCTTATTAGTTAAGCAGTATTTCTTATGAGCAAACCATTGGAGAAAAAAATTAAGTGGGAGTCAGATGTCATTGTGTTCCTCCAACACAATGAGCAAACTATTGGTGAAGAAACAAAGTGAGAGTTTCAATATTGATTTCCCTCCTTTTGAGTTTAACTCACGCCAGAGACACCTTTATTTTGTCTGTGTATCCCCCTGATGTTGGCATCACTAGTCTTCCTTGTAGCTGATGTGTGTGTGTGTGTGTGTGTGTGTGTGTGTGTGTGTGTGTGTGTGTGTGTGTGTGTGTGTGTGTGTGTGTGTGTGTGCATCACTAGTCTTCCCTGTTGTGTGTTTTTTCCATTTCTTTGATAGTTGTCACCTATCTCAATCTTCAGAATTCCAAAGTCAACTTTATCTGATCCCAGCCTCCCCCATTGTTGTCTTCATGTCTTTTTTTTTTTTTTCTCTTCTCCAGCTGACATCCGATTCTCAGAGGCTTGCTGTTTATCTGTCCTTATTGCTCTTAAGATCTCCATTCTGTTGAATACTTGCACTCGCCTTCCCTGTCTTTTTTTTCTCTTTTATTTTTGTAATTCACTACCTTTATGCCTTTTAGTAGCCAATTTATAGAAGACACTCTTTGTTACATTCCCTTTTTCTTCCGTCTTGTCTCCTTTCACACTTGTTATTTTTAATACCCATGTCCCTAAGTTTTTAGGACCGAGATATTTTGCTGAGTGGTAAATTCAAATTCGAGTTTCTGGTGTGATCTGACAAACATAGGTCAACTGATGTAAGCTGACCCTAATCCTTTTCGGGAGTAAGACTTTGTTGTTAGCTGTGATCCGTCTTTTTACATTTACAGAGAACCTGGTCATATCTACTACTGTGTTTTGTTGTTTTTAACGATAAATATAAATTTAGTTTTAAAGATTCTATTATGTTGTTGTCGTTTACAGATGATTTTGATGAGTGGGCTCAGCAAAAGTGCTATAGAAGACCTTATTTCTGAAAAGATTTCAGATGATCGTGTTCCACACATGTGCAATATTTTGAGGTTTGCTGTAATGAAACACAATCGTTCATTGATGGCTATTGGTGGGCCTTGGGATGCTGTTGATGGTGGAGATCCATCAGTCGATGATTCTTCTTTGGTTCGAACTATTCTGAGGTACGTATATTTACTAACTTTGTGCCTGCTTTTTGTTTTCCTAATGGTTTCGATATATTTGGTGTCTTTGGCACCTAATATCTCTCTGTGAAATAGGTTCCTCATTTCGCAGCGACTTTGCTTAGCGCTGATGATTTTTACTGTCTGAAAAGGGGTTATTTGCTGTTTTACAGATATGCCAAAGATCTGACTAATCTTGATTTACAAAGCTGTCAGCAGTGGAACCGGTTTCTTGAGGCAAGCTTTTGTCTCATGCTTTAGTTTGCTGTAGTTTCTGGAGACAATGTCTGATCATCATCTAGGAAGCACTCTTTTGTGTCAATGAGTTTCGTGTCCTGACTTCTAAGTGGGGTTTTTATGGAGTTAATTGTGTTTACATGCATTTATAATCCATGCATTCTGGAATCATGGTTTACACTAATCTTTTAGGGTAAAACCTCGAAAAAGTTTGGCCATTGAGATTAGAAGCGGATACAACGTTCTTGTGTCTGATATTAATCAGACAGAAGATACCTTCTTCCTCTAAGTCCTTGTGTTTTCATGCACTTGTAAAAAGCATTTGTTAGACAATTTGGCCCTATTGCGCCGATACTCTCTGTGGAGTCTGAGTATCATCGGATGATTGACCCTTTATAACTTGGCACTTCATTTTGTCGTTAGGAGTTTGCTTGCTGTGACCTAGAAAACTTCTTAATTATCAATGTGCCATAAATAAGCCATGAGGAACTTCAATTTTTTTTTCCTTCACCATGAGACCATGACATTGAGACCACATTGGGTGGTGGTGGGAGGGATAGTTTTTCTGTTTCACTGGCAGTATTGGACATATTCGATGATTTCATGAGTATACTTGTGGCTTTGCAGATACACTATGATAGAGTTGGAGAGGACGGCCTGTTTAGTCATAAAGAGGTTACAGTCTTCTTTGTTCCGGATCTATCAAATTGTTTGCCGTCCATAAATGCTTGGCGAGAGCAGTGGCTCTCTTACAGAAAAGCTATTGCTGATCGTGAGAGACAACTCTTCTTAGAAAAAGAGGTTTTTCTCTTAACTTCTTATCTTTATGTGGATGGTTCTTTGCTGTAATATTAGAAAAAAATTACCACATGTAACTACATTGACCATTTGATATGTTGTACCTGTGTGCCTTGCTGAAATTTTGTTTTAATAAGTTTTTTTGCTCTTTGATGGGGGCGATGAGAGTTTAGGACGGAGAGTGAAAGAGAGTAAGATTAAAGGCAGATATGTGCATTCCTGTTGTGTTTAACCAGCTATGGTTGAATTAATACTCTTAAGAAAACATTTTGAGTGTTATGTGATATATTATCGTGTTACTCCTGCTATCCAATTCTCCCCATATTTCTTTTCTTGGTCATTCCACCCAATTCGTCGTATTTCTTTTACAATATGTAGTGCCATCTTAAAGTGTCTAGAATATCACTTCTTTTTAGAATATCACTTCTTTTTATCCACTCAAAAGCACCCATGTGCAATGTATGAGCATTATCTTAAACTCCTTGCTCACATGCTTTGCTTTTGTCTAAAACTTGGTCCAAATTGAAATAAAAAGAATTGGAAGAGAAGGATGTGAAGGGAAGGAGGGAGTAACTTTAGGGTTTAATTTGAAATCTACCTTACAGACTACAGTAGTCCCAAAAGTTTACGTAAGCGGCTTTTTTTGTTAAGTAAACCATTATAAAGGATGAAAGGAAAACAGATTTAGGATATTACAAATCGTAACAACTCCATTTTTATAATCAAGATTGACCATCACTATCAATCAGTAGTATTATTAGTAAAACTTCAAAATTGGTTATATCGACCTTTCTTATCAGTATTGGCACCAACATTTAGGGAGTCATAAGGTTAGTGAATAGACCTGTCTGATCTGGTAGCCACAATAACCGAGGCCTATCCACTAGTCCTACAGCTATAAGTTTTTTTTTTTTTTTTCCAAATGAATGCGTATGTAGTCAAAGATTCACTTATTTGAGTCTGATGGAATAAAAATTTGTCTCACTGAACCATCTGCGCTTGTTACATATTGAGTAGTCGTTATCACGGCTGTGAGTGTTTTTTGGCATTCATGCTGGTCTCAAGCCCGGATAAAGGAGGAGAGTTGCGGTAGGTTTGTGGCGGCCAGCGTAAAACAAGCCACATATCATGTTAGCCGACCCCAAATCATTTTGGGAATATGGCTTGGTGGTTGTTGTTGTTGTTGTTGTTGTTGTTATACACAGCTGTGTAAGCAGTTGCCAATATGGTTCAAATTCTGTCTCTTAGGTGCTTTTAACAAAAGGAAAGGCTTCTTACCCACCTCTATCCCTCCATAGGCGTGAGCCTTTGAGGCACTCTTGTAATGTTATTGATATACTGCCTAGCATATTTTTATCGTTGTGCTTATTCAGTCATGACCTGTACAACGTTACCTGAATATTAGTCTTTTTGCGGTGTTCATGTCTTATTTATGTTGCTTAGACCCAGTTACGTACCTTAAGACTTTGAAAAGGACTGGCATCAGGGGTTCCCGTGTCTGGGCCTCTGGGGGTTCATATAGCTATAAATCCTATAATGTACAGTGTTGTAGACTGTGAGTACGAGCTGGGGTCAGGTAGGCGTGCAATGCTGCCTTGCACACCAATTTCTTTTTTCTTTTCTTTTTTTTTTTTTTTTTTGAAAACTGAAAATTTGACAACAAGCTTCATAGGTGGGAGTTGAGTAAAAAGTTTTGTCTAGTTGAGGGAGGGGGGTCTGAATTCTGAACCCAAGAAGGCAAGACCTAGTTGTGTTTTCTGCAGTGACACTTTTCATTGTCTACAAATAAGTCCACAATGTCGGGGCGGTTGACATAGTCTACATTACAAGTACTGGTGAGTTGAGTTAGTTATGTAAAACAGTGCTGCATAGTAGATGTCTTACTGGTGCTGCTTGCTTTAAAGTGAAATCTGTAACCATTTGTTCATCTAGGCATCACTTTCTCTCTGTTTTATGCACTGATGTTCTCTGTACTAATTGATGCAGAAACTGAGGGACAAAAGGGGTGCTCGGAAAGGTAAGTGTTTTTTTTATTGGGTGTAGCTATCGCTCCATGTTATATGAACTTACATTTACTGTTATATCTTTTTGTTACAGGAACCAGCTCTCCCAAGAATGGTAAAAAGGCTGGAAAAGGTGAGAAAAAGAAGCAAACTGCTGAAAAGAAAGAGGTGGATCTGAAAACCGATGGTCCTAAAGGGAAAGATGGGACCCCTCAGAAGGCTAAAGTTGCGGAAACAGATGGTGACAAGGATATAAAAGGGGTTGTGAAGGAAGCGGGTGAACCGACTGGGAATGTCAAGGATGTTGAGGAAAAGGGAGAGAAGTCTAATACTAGTACTTCAGGAAGCATCAAGCCTGCAAAGAAAAGAATTGTGAGAAGAATTATCAAGCAGAAGGTTGCTGATAAACAAGTCAGTGGTGAAAATGGAACAGACGATAAGTCGGATGGTAAGGATGTTGAAGCTACAAACACAGCTGGTAATACACCAACTTCTAAACCAAAGATTGTCAAAGCTGTCACCAAGAGAAAGATTGTAAAGAAGGTGGCAGAGGCAGATGCTAGTGGGGATGTAGTGGAAAAAGATGGTGGTCTGAAAAATGATAAGCAGCCAGACCCTACTGAAGGTAAATCTGAGGTGAAGGCAGACACGTCTAGTGTTACTGAAGTGCGGGAAGGTCCTGTGAAAAAAATGGTGAAACGAAAAATCATAAGGAAAGTTCCGAAAAAGAAGGTCGCTGGTGGAGTTGCCAACAGTGAAGCAGGTGATGACAAAAGTAGTCAAAGTGAGGTTGGAAACACTGCAAATTCTAGTAATGTAACTGAAAAGGTAGCTGATGCAAACTCAAGTGGAAATAAGGTGAGTGAGGGAAATAATGAGGCAATGAGTGATGCAATGCCCCAAACTATTAACGATGATGCAGTATCGTTATCGAATAAAAGTGGGAAAACGTTGGATAAGGTTAGAGGAAAGGAGGAAAACAAACCTGATGAGAAGGGAGTTACTGATGTTAAAGATAATCATGCTGACAACAAAGAGAAGTCTAACGGAAAGGAAAAGGTAAATGATGTTAAGGAGAAGAAAGGCAAGGGCGGAATAGATGATCTGAAAAGCAAACCTAGCAAAGATATGGATAGAAAAAAGACTGAAGAACCTCCTCGACATCCTGGGTTTATTTTAAAAACCAAAAGCAGTAAGGATACGAAAGTATGTATTCTTCTTTCTTTTTTTATCCCATTGAACGCCATTGCTTCATTTGCCGTTTCAAGAATTTTGAAGTTCATTGCAGCTACGATCGCTGTCTCTTTCTTTGGACTCTCTGCTGGAATATTCGGATGAGGATATGGAGGAAGCAACATTCGAGGTCTTTTCACTTGGTTTTTCCTTCCCTTGTTTGGTTTCTTTTATTGCGGGCATTCCCTTTTTTTTGTTTAGTTTTGTTACCGTTGTACGAGTCATGCTTAAGCTTATGCGCATGCATATCTTGGGTTTTTTTTTTGTTTCTGCAGCTTTCAGTGTTTGCGGAGTCCTTTCATGAAATGCTCCAGTATGAGATGGGGTGTCGTCTTCTGAAATTTCTGCAGGTGAAAATGCAGTTTCTTGCGTGAGTTACTTATGTATTAGTAGTAGTATTT
The DNA here is from genome assembly GCA_038382645.1 of Spergularia azorica. Classification (NCBI taxonomy): domain Eukaryota; kingdom Viridiplantae; phylum Streptophyta; class Magnoliopsida; order Caryophyllales; family Caryophyllaceae; genus Spergularia; species Spergularia azorica. The sequence goes on from JBBYHQ010294161.1 coordinate 7,536, forward strand.
TTTGCTTTACACGCCTTTTTTTCTTTTTACAGAAATTGCGTGTCAAGTTTGTAAGTAAAAGAAACAAACGGAAAAGAGAAAGGGAACAGAGTACTGACAAACAGAAATCAGATAAAACAAAACGCTTGAAAGCAGAAGAGGCACCTGTCGAAGAAAAGGCTAATAAATCTGAAATGAAAGATGAATCCAAACCTAGTGATGATAAGCTGGCTGCCAAGAAGGATACATTGGAATCAGTTGAAGGTGCTGAGGACGAGAACTTCGTAAAAGCTGACGAAGAAATGATTGAAGAAGAAGACCCTGAAGAAGATCCGGAGGAAGAGGCAGAAGAAGATGATATGTCTGAGGTGAATTAATGCATGTTGTTCTTTTCGACTTCCTTTCAATTTGTGTTTCAGTTCTAGATTCGTCTCAAGGGCATGCTTGGCAGTTGCGCTTGAGCACTTTTTAAGCCTGGTTATTGTGCAGTCAGTTAGAGCAGTCTTGGAAACTTGCAGCAGAATATGAAATAATCTGGACCCTTCTTTTTTCCTCCCCATCAAAAGAACAGAATTTTTACATAACAAATTTTGCCCACATATACTATGAATTTTTGGGAATTTAACAATGAAATTTGTTCTCCAAAACATATCTGAGGATGCGTACGTGAGTGACATGGATCTTGTACCCCCAGCTCTACGTATGCATTCCCTTAACCTAAAGAGGATCCCATTTTGGTGGATTGGGTGATGGGTTCAGATACTGAGATACACTCCTCATGGCCTTGTCATTATAGAGAAGGTGTCTCAAATTGAAGTTACATGAGAAACACAATAATCCTTTACCATAGTAATATGAAGCAGTAACAGTTTAGTGAGCCAATTTCAAGATTATTCTAAAATCCTGTCTGGGAGTCATGTTTATTGTGTGCTGTTTCGGATGGGGTAACCGCAAACTTCCTCCCCAAAAAAACATTATTTTCTTCATTAGACTTATCTTTGATGTGACCTTAACCAAGCAGGATAATGAAAAGGATGGGAACAATGATACTGAGCAGAAGAGGATTCAGAGTGATGAGCAAAACACAATTGAGCAAGCTGCTGAAGAGAAAGGCAAGGACATCGAGAAAAAGCCTAGTAGTGATGCCGAGGCTAGCAAATCCAAGGATGTGAGAGGTGAGGACTCGAAGAAGGCGGATTCAGTGGATAAAGCACCAATCGACAAAGAACTAATACAGGTACGACAATGCACTGTTTCATACCTGAACTTCCCTTGGAATATTATCAATGCCATTGACTGATAGTTTTTTTTTTTTGGTAATGATTGGTCAGGCATTTAGGTTCTTTGACCGAAATAGAGCTGGCTACCTGAGGGTAAGACTTATTTGCTTCCCATTTGCTGCAACTTATTATATTCATTTAATGTGTTCACTAGAAAGTATGTTTATCTTTTCAGGTGGAAGATTTGAGGTTGATTATCCACAATCTCGGGAATTTTCTTCCCCACCGGGATGTGAAGGTTAGTAAAAGAAATGGGAATAACACTCTTGCGACAGAGGGAGTATATATAAGTTGTTTACCTCCCTTTTCCAGAATTTATTGTGTCTTTTAAATGAGGTTCTGTTGCTGATGTGCTTTAACCTGACAGGAACTCGTACAAAGTGCGCTACTGGAGAGCAGTACAGGAAGGGATGATCGTATTTTATATGAGAAGCTGGTGAAAATGTCACTCTAGATTTAGTCCATCCGTGATGATTTTGAGTTCCTTTCCGACTCTTCTCGAGGTATATTGGACCTCTGATGATTGAAGAAATGGAAAGAGCATGGTCTTGAACTTTTGTAAGATTACCTGGCTTAACATGTTTTCAGTGCTCCTGGAGTAGGAAGCTGGGTCCTCGGCCTCAGATCTTTGAGAATAATTTAGGTTTTCCGTACCTTATTCAGTACTTGTTTGTGCTTTCCTTGATCGTCACACTCCACATTTCAGAATTAGTTGGCTGATGAAAAACACGAAAGTGGTCGTAGTTGATGTGGAAGTAACTGTTTTACTTGCATTTCTGGTTTACTTGGAAGTTTGGCTGTTTTTACTTCGGCAATGACTTAAAATTTTTCAGTGGGTATTTCGCATTGATTTTTCCGCTTAATTTATGTCGGGTTTGGGGAACCTATACGCAAAATCTTGATCCGTCTCTTAAGGCATGTTCTGTGTGAGTCAAAAACATATTTTGGCTTCATATAGGCTTGAATTATGGTTGTGCGTGTTCATAAGAGAGCTTGAGGTTCAAGAATAGACTCCCCTCGTTCAATATGAACGAAACATAACGGAGGGAGTAGATTATCTCTAGGATATGTCATTAATATTGGCACTGGCACATCGGTATGGCTGAGGATTGGGATGGCTTGACTAGTTCAAAGCATTTGTCCTGGAGGATTAATTGCGCCAACTCCTTTTGGTCCAAAACAAGCATCATGTTTAATTTTGTTCCTTTGATTGATGATAACCATATGATCCCGATACATAAAATTCTTTCAAATGATCCCGTTTCCTTTCAGTAACATAAACATTCTTTTATTCGACTATGCTTATTGTGATAACCAGGGCTAATAAAAAGTAAGTTTCATTTTAGGGTGCAGAATTAGTATTATTGTGAGACATTTTATACGAGACTTTGTGGTATACCCGGCATGATCTAAAAAATACATCTCAACACGTCACGTGACATCGTCCATACTCTAGTTGTGATATATCGGGATTGATCAGTTATTGCCAAGTCCTATTACAGAATATGTCACAATTTTTTTGTTGGATTCTAATCGCTTCGTCACTCTGACCTTACATTTTAACTAGATGCAAGTATTTCATAACTTTTTCCTTGTTTTGATCCCGTGATGATCTTTGCTTCTATCTATCATAAACTTGCTAATCCAAGGTGAAGTCAATAAGGGAAATGAACAACTTATCAGTAAGGGAATTAATACAATTACTTATCATAAACCCTAATCTACATCACCCGTATATTTCAGTTTAACTCCCTCTTTAACAAAATTAAGCTTAACTAGATTAGACGTATGCATGGCCAATCAAACCAAGAAAAGTGAACCGAAACCCATATGTGATTATTCCACACATACTACAAACTTGAACTTGCTGCATAATAACCAGATTTACGTAAGAAAATATATAATAAACTATTTGTACAAATCCAAATATAATAGTCACATAATAAAGACAGCCGCAACAATATTAACCTAAAAGCTCAAAAATTCATTAATAATCCAATCTCAGAATACCCTTGAAATGAAAATGTGTAAGGCGGCTCGTCTTACTAGTATATTAAAGTTGTTCTGATCAGGATATTGTATTCACTTCAATATCGTCCTTCGATCTAACAAAAATCCTACTAGGATTTCATACCTTTCCTCCTTGTTTTGATCTCGTGATGATCTTTGCTTTGATCTATCATAATAAACTTGCTATTCCAAGGTGAAGTCAGTAAGTGAAATGATCAATTCATCCAATACTCCAATAATTACAATAACTTATCATAAACCCTAATCTACATCACCCATATACTTCAATTCAATTCCCTCTTTCACCAAATTAAGCTTTAATCAAACTGGACGTATGCATAACCAATCAAACCAAGAAACATCTTCCGAAACCATATCTGATTCTTCCACACATACTACAAACTTGAAACTCGTGCACGTACAAAATCCAAATTTACGTAATAAATAAAAAACTACATACAACAATATATAAACACACAATGAACTAATGAAAACCACATCAGGCCAATATTAACCCTAGAAAAAAAAACCTTCAATTCAACAATAATCCAATCTCAAAACACCAAATCCAAATCAACTCAATTTTACATAAATTTTGAGTTTTCCACTTAGAACAACTTCGGTGGAGCTATAAGACTCAAGAGAGTTGTGCAAGGGTGGAGTATACTTTTATAGTGGTGGGAGCTTTTTATCTAGGGGTAAAATAGGAAATACACAAATATCATGTTAGTAAAAATTACTAGCTACCCTACTCCACCCCCCATATACAGAGTAGGAGTATATATTAGTGAAAAGTTACTTGTTTGAAACAGCAGCCACCTCACAACATCACTCCACCCTTTCTCTCTCCTCTTCTTTTTCTCTCTCCTCCCATCTTCTCCATTTTGTCTTCCACCACATCTCCCTTGTTTCTTCTTTTTTTCTTTTTTTTTTTCTTCATCTCTCTCTCTCCTCTCAAAGTTTACACCTTTTGCTGAAGATCATCATCCATAAAAAAACAACAAACAAAAGGGTAAATTTTTATTTACTTTTTAAAACTTTCATAGTAATAAAGTTGATTAATTTGCTCATTTAGTCATTTGCTTGTTTTGATCTTACTTGTTTTGATGCTTAAACTACAAGCTTTGTTTCATTTGGTTTTAGTGTCTCATACATACATACATACATACATACAATCATTTCATTTATTTTTGTTATATGGTTATTATTAGATTTATTTAATTTATATCATCATGATCACAGAATTTCATGGCAAATTATATGATTTGATGTCCATTTCATATTTCCAATTTTTTTAACCCGAGATTTCTCCTGGGTTTCTGGTGTTTTGTATGGACAAGTGTTGTAGTAGTAATTATTTTTTTTTACAAAAAAAATGTTATTTGGTATGTCTACTTTTATCTTATCTTATTAGTTAATAAATTCATCTCAAAAGGAAAATAATCTTATTAATTGATTTATATCTTTTCTTGATTTAAATCATACGATTTGATATGAATTTTTTCCCTTATAAAGATTTTATTTTTTTTCTCTTTTTTTTTTTTTTTTACTTGGGTGGCTTGAAATGTATGTGTGGACTTACTTTGATTTTACAAGTTTTTAACTTGCTTAATACTTAGGTTAATTTTCACCACCAAAAAAAAAAAATACTTAGATTAATTAGCTGTTTGTGATTAAAAAGTGATTAATAAAAGATTAGTAGCGTGAACTTTCCCCAAACAGATCTAATACTAATGGAGATCTGTTGGTCCATTTTGATTTTCTATATGCTTTTTTCTTACACAACTTTTTTTTTATACATAGATTATTTACCTTTTATATTTATTTTTTGTTGGTGTGATTATTGTTAATTGATAATACTCCATTTCTTTGGAGTGGCTATGCAAAAGTGTTTAATAACTTGATAAGAATATTTGATCAATATATTCATTTCATATGACGGTTCATGTTAGTGGACCCGAAATGTGACTTTGAGTTGCAAAAGGTATATAATTTATATCTCGTAGTTGACGATTCATGTTCTTCGACCCAAAATCATCGTATCGTGAATAATTAACCATTTGGATAGGATTCATGTTGTTTTTGTGTTGTGTTGTGTTGTGTCAAAACTAGAAGCAAAAGATAAGGATCAGGTTGCTTCTTGATGAAGTTGTGTCGGGTTACCGTGGCGTATGTTAGTTGTTACAAGGTAGTAGTTCTTGTTCTAGTTCTAGCATAAATATGTAATGTGAAAAGTTTTATGGGTGTTGAATACGTGTTTTGTTACCCAAAATTTTGTCTAATAAATTTAGCTTTAATGGTAAGTGTGTATGCTTTGTGTGACATTTATTTGATCGATATCGTATTCAATGGATCTGTTTCCTCTACTTGGTATTAAACTCCAGAGTTTTTCATCATTTGTTCTTATATGCTAGAAAATATGTGTTTTGGTATCTTTTGTAGGTAAAAGAAAACATCAAAGGACCACACATATCGATCTTTTGTTGATTTTCTGCCTTTAATGGGAAGTGTCTGACTTGAATTTCGTCAGCAAGATTATATCGTAGAGCTTTCGACGGATTTTTAGAAGAAGACTACTCGAGTTTCATGTTGGTGGTTCCGGTTAAGATGAATATTCTTGAAGAAATGGGTTACAATCCTAACTTTCAGTACCGTCCTCCTCCTCCCGCATGTCTCCTCGGAGAGGATGAACCAGTCCGCGAAGGGGAACAAGAGGGGAACGAGGAGGATTACTCTGATGAGGATGTTGATGTGGATGAGCTTGAGCGGAGGATGTGGAGAGATAAGATGCTTCTGAAGAAGCTTAAGGAACAAACTAAAGATAAGGGTAAGGAAGGAGTTGATAGCGCAAAGCAGCGCCAGTCCCAGGAGCAGGCTCGGAGGAAGAAGATGTCGCGGGCTCAGGATGGAATTCTTAAGTATATGCTGAAGATGATGGAGGTTTGTAAGGCTCAGGGCTTTGTTTATGGAATCATCCCTGAGAAAGGTAAACCTGTTAGCGGAGCCTCTGATAATCTCCGGGCCTGGTGGAAAGAGAAAGTCAGATTCAACAGGAATGGCCCTGCTGCCATTTCCAAATATGAAGCTGATCATTCGGTTCCTGGACTGGATGAGGATTGCAGTGCTATGGGATCCACTACACACACTCTGCAGGAGCTCCAAGACACTACTCTTGGATCTCTTTTGTCTGCTCTTATGCAGCACTGTGATCCACCCCAAAGGCGTTTTCCGTTGGAAAAGGGAGTTCCTCCACCGTGGTGGCCCACTGGTATCGAAGAATGGTGGCCTCAGTTAGGCATTCCTAATGATCAGGGCCCACCTCCATACAAGAAGCCTCATGATCTTAAGAAGGCCTGGAAGGTGAGTGTTCTGACAGCTGTGATCAAGCACATGTCTCCTGATATAGCAAAAATCCGCAAGCTTGTGCGTCAGTCAAAATGCTTGCAGGATAAGATGACAGCGAAAGAAAGTGCTACGTGGCTTGCTATCATTAATCAGGAAGAGACTCTGGCTCGGCAACTGTATCCTGATCGGTGCCCACCTGTACCGCCTGGTGGAGGCGGGTCTTCTGTCATTAGCGATACTAGTGACTATGATGTTGAAGGAGTTGAGCCTGATCCCAACAGTGAAGTTGAGGATTGCAAACCACAAAACATCAATCTGTTTGATTTTGGGGTTGTGTCTGAAAGAGAGAAGTTTATGGCTCATTCTAGGAGTATGATGACTCCGGCAATCAAGGGAGAGGTATTTGAAACCAGTTCTGATTTCAGCGAGAAGCGGAAGCAGCCATCCTCTGGATCACAGATGGTGATAGATCAGAAAATATTTGTTTGTGAGAACTCTCAATGCCCGTATGGAGATTCTCGTCTTGGATTTCCTGACAGGGTTTCAAGGAATAATCATCAGGTGAACTGCCCATATAGGGTTAAGTCGACTCATGGTGGCAGAGTCACCAACTTCCCAAACATCATTGAAAAACTCCCTTCGATGGAATCTGTTGACTTTACATCACCATTTGCAACACAGGAAAACCTAGGTCTACAGTCTACAACTCAGTCACCGACTACTTTCAATGTTTCCGGTCTTGGGATTCCTGAAGATGGTCAGAAGTTAATTTCGAACCTCATGTCAAGTTATGACACTAATCTTCAGCCGAACAAGAATGTCAATCTGGGTGCTGAGACTAATATGGAAACTAATAATAGGCTGCAGCAAAACATGCAGCTTAAGATGGATGGAGGGTTTGGTGGCCAAGTTGGTGCTGTATTTGGAAACAATACTTCGCAGGCAATGAACATAAGCAGCATCAGAGATCATAATATGGCACAACCACAGCCTCGGTTCCAAATGGACAATGGGTTCTTTGACCAGGGACGTGTGACCGTAGGAAATAGTTCGCAAGGAATGCTCATGAATGGGAGAAACAACAGTCACTCACTTCAGATGGATAATGGTTTTGCTGGCGTCTTCCAAGGCACAAACATGATTCAGCCCCAGCAGAAGATGCAGCTCCCGATGGAGAATAAGGCGCAGGCTCCAGTCCATAATGGTTTTCAGGGTCAGACACCTATGGTTGGAAACAATGTCTCTCAAGGATCCAACATGGGTGGTTCTGTTTTCACATCAGGTGGAATGCAGCAGCAGGGCCAGCAGCAGCTTGATCAATGCAGGACGTTCGATCCTTCATTTGGGATGTCTCTGAATGACAACATTGCAGACTTTGGATTTAACGGTCCATTCAACATCGACTTTGAACCACTCATGAGGTCGGACAACCCCATCTGGAACATCTAATGTAAGGATGGTTTTGCAGTGACATCGTCAAATCGAGCTGAATGTACATTCTGAGAAGGAGATTGCTTTTAGATCTCCTCTTTAAATTGGTGAGATCTTCACCTCCTGAACTTTAGCTATCTTTGGTTTCTTAGATTTTTCTCCCAACAGTCTTGCCATTTCTTTGATGTCAGCACCATACTTGCAAATCTTACCATCTAGCAGTAGTTAGAATTCCGGCCTCCACAATGATGGGAAGCTAAAGGCCCTATTTAAACTTTTTTTTTTTCGTCGTTTCGAGACTATATTTTTATGTAGCTAATATTTGAAAACCCAACAGTACATAGTACAACATATGTTTTGATCAATAATTATCACTCTCAAATCTTACAATTATTTGTTCTCACTTATTACCTTGTTAGCTTGCTTTGGTTGGTTGGTTGAATACTCTTTAATTTGGGATTCGTTTTAACCATTAGGTCAAGACTTATTTTTGTTGTTCCGTTTTAATAGAACTTGATTCAACTCGGTTAGGTTCTACTCATTCTAGGTATTGGAATATTCTTAATGGAGAAAGCATCTTACTACTAAAATGTTATTTTCCATGAAGAATAATGAAAAAATATTCTCCACTTGAAATTAGAGCATGTGCTCTTTTCTAGAGAGAAGCGCAATTACTTTACAAGCAATACTTAGCAATTAGCATCCAATTCTGTGCACAACTTGGGTTGGCAATGGAAAACTTTGCTTCTCCAATGCCCTTGTCTATAAGCTATTTTGGGTATTAGTGGAGATGACCACTTTTGCTTGGTTTGGTAAAGTAGTACTCCCTAGTCCCTACTAAACATGTTTGTACTCCCTTTGTTTTTACAAAAAGTTCACGCGCTCGGTCTGAACACGAAATAAGAAGTCTAAACTGAATGTTAATTTCCTGAAAATAACATCCTACATACCAAATGGGCCATTTTTATTTTTGGGGAAAATGATAATTACTCCACACTAACTAAGTTATGAATTTCTTAAAAAAAAAAAAAAAAAAAACTAAGTTATGAAGATAACTTGTGAGAGACCAAGTCTAAGTCAAAGTTAGGCAAAAGTAGGGACAACTTTAATTCATGTTCTCATGATCCTTACCTTCCTAACACCTTCCTAATTGGAAGGGGGCATTATGTGTCCATCTTTTAGGCAAAGAGGAGGGAATTATTGAATTTTAGGAAATGTTAGAAATTATGAAATGCCTCTCTAAAAATTGGAAGGGTGAGAATCAATTAGAAGCAAAAAGGGTCCCATTGTGGTGTGCTCTTATCTCATTTTGCATGCAACCAAATGTTTTTGGCGTGTGGATCACCCGTTCCACTTTCGTGTCCCACTCTGTGTACCCCTCCAATCACGTGCTACCATCCCATAAATCTTTCTAAAAAATATCATCTTTAAAAGATAAAATAATGAAATGGTGGCACGTGATTGGAAGGGTACACGGAGGAGGACACGAAAAGTGGTACGGGTGATCCGCACTGACGAATAAGATGCTCAACATATCAATCTCCACTTACATATATATTATATAATACTATATGAAATGATATAGTGTGTTCATCTAGGTGTTGGGAATATTATCCCAAAGCAGCGAGGATAGCCAAGCAAGGAAAGCAATCTTGAACTAATTAATTCTTCTACCACATTTTCAAGGAGTCAAACTGACTTGTCATGAGTTCTATAAGTATGACAGAGCTCAAATCATCAATTCATCTATCACTACAAGAAAGTAGGCAAATTGCGACCGTCTGTATTCTTATAGTGTATCCTCTATCTATTCCCGCTAACCTTAATTATAATCAACTCTCGTATAAGAATGAAAAGTGTGCTCGTATAAAGGAAGGCCAAGACTCCAATGATTATTTCCCTAGAAAGCTAGTTGCATATTAAAATTACTTTCATACAATTCACGATGATTCATTCAATTCCGTATAGGAAGCATTGTTCATCTCCTTTCACAAGAGGCGTTCTAGTGCAAATACCTTAGAATTTCTCCTCCTTTCACAAAACATTATTACACTAGCAATTTTATCCGAGTGAAGTTCGTGGCTCCAAAATTCAATTTATAACTTGTGACGTTTTTGACAATGTAAAGTGATCGATCGTATCCAAAAGTCAAGTCTCCAAAGGTAATTCGAAAAAGCCATAAAAGCAGAGTCTTTTCAAGATATGGGTACATTATTATTCCATTACATAAATAAGGGTCAAACTACCAAATTGGTAAAAAAAAATAGGGGGCAAATGAATTAAACCCAAGTTAAATTTAAAAATTGCCGCCACATCATCTCTTAACGGAAAAAAGTTAACACCGTTAGCTTAAGGGGCACCACGTACCGCGTTTTGCAAATCTTATGGACACCACAATGTACAAGTTTCAAACATAGGGACACCATGCGCAAACTGGTAAACCTCGGGGACACCACGTGAATTTTCCGAAAAAAAAAATGACACTAACTACCAAATTAGCCAAAAAACACCACTTTTGACCGGAATTCACTTAACTTAGTATATACTTCCCTTAATACATTTTTAAGCTCCCTTATATTAAATATTAAAAAAAAAAAACTATTTCGATTGCAAAAAAATATATGGAGAAAACAATTAATAGTATTGAAGCAAAGTAAACAACAACTTGTACTCCTATAAAACAAAAAAAAAAGTCATTTACGATGCAAGTACATTAGAAGTAATTTTTTTTTTCTTAATAATGCTACAAAGAAAAAACAAATCAAAATAGGTTATGAAATAAAGGTTTCAACAAAAAAACGTATCGTCGGCTAGTTTTTAGGTTACTATAACAAGTGGGATCTCATGCATGTGACAATTTTATATGGTCGTATAATGACTAGTACCCATTTACAAAACCAAAAATAACCTATCTTTCGAACATTTGGCGATATGATTAATTTACATAGTATTCAACCGAGACGCCTGATGACAGCTTGGATATGATATTGAACACTATACGATATGATTAATTTATATAGTATTTTTTTTGTTGAAAGTTTTTTCTATAAACATAATTTCTTTAAACTATTTTGGGTGCATTACTTTGAAAAAAATGTCTTCTTAGTTTTGTTTATTTATTTCTAATAGTATTATTAATTTAGAAATATAATTAAATCATGATATTCATGAGAATATAAGGATAAAAAGTATTCCGGCCAAAAGTGGTGTTTTTTGGCTAATTTGGTATTTAGTGTCATTTTTTTTACCAATCTGTCGCCGGAGTTTTTTTTTTTTTTTTTTTTACCAATATGTCATTTGCCCCTTACTTTTTTAACCAATTTGATAGTTTGGCCCATAAATAAGAACCAAAACAAATTAAACTAAAGATACAGACCCATAATCTTGCTACTAAATCCTGATTACAGGATCCACAGTAAAACCACGAATGCCGGGTTCGGGTCCTAACGCTTGATATAAACACCAATTGATGAGAGGTATCCACTGTCCCCAAAAGAGCCATAAAAACCTATGAGATAGTATTGAACATAATGGGAATCTATTCCATCAGTCTGTTTGGGAAAATACGTTTTTGCACGATTAATTAAGACTTGGTGTGCAAAAAACATAATTTTTAGCTGATAATATTAGTCGTAAATCGTAATATCTATTAGTTTTCTTATTATGTTTGTTGTCTTATAGCTAGTTTTTCATAATGCTATAGAAGCGTCTTAGTAATATCTTAGAGCTTTTGATAGTTAGTTTTTCATAATGCTATAGAAGCGTCTTAGTAATATCTTAGAGCTTTTGATAGTACATATAGGATGCTATGTAATATTTAAGAAATATATACACAAAGATTTTTGAGTTGAGAAAATTAATAAAAGAGTCGAGGGGAGTTCCTTCATTTTTTTGTGTTTGCTTGCGGGCGACAAACTCTTGCGGGAGTTCTAAAATCCTTTGCGGAGGATCAAATTAAGGATTGCCGCTCTTTGAATTTGGGTAGATTCAATTTACTTGGAGGTGTTGGATCATATCTTTACCTTATTGTTCTTGTTATTTCGTTGCTTACAAACCACAAAAATCCCATAAAGAGCGTGTTTTCGTTTTTAGAGAGTACATAACCTAGTTTTGTTCTACAATTATCAGTGTTGTCAGTAAGATACCTTCAGTACGCTTCCGCACTACCATCAGTACACTTCCGCACTCGTATCAGCTCGTTATTTCAACAATCATGAATTGATCTGATATAATGCGTCTGAACTGATCTGATCTAATCTGAATGCATCTGATCTGATTTGATTACACTATTTTTAAGTCATATCAAACAGAGCCTAATACTCCGTAAACCTTATGTGTGTTTTTATTGTTGTTTGTTTGTCTTTTTCGTTCTTGATCGGCGCTTCCACATTACAAAATTAAGTAAGGCCCTGTATGATAGGAAAACATCTTTCTGATTTGATTTGATTTGAATGAATCTGATCTGATTTATTGACTTTGATCTGATGAAATCCAATTTAAATGACTCTGATCTGACTTAAATGAGTCTGATCTGATCTTAAAAATTCGGGACTAGTGTTAATTATGATATGATAAAATTTCTTAAATCTAATTTGGTTTGAACGTTTTTAATCTAATTTGAAAGACTCTGATCTGACCAAATTTGATTTGAATAATTCTGTTCCAAATTGAATACATATAATCTAATTTGAATATATAGTTTATTAAGTCCTATCATACATGGTCTAAAAATTATAAAAATCAGGCGCTTTTACACTTTGAACGCACCAGATACATGCATGCGGAGAACCAAATTGATCAACTTGAATATCTCATTGCATCATTTCAAAGTTTGTTACAAGTGATTTATTATTACGGTTACAAATTCATTTATCACAAAATGATAATAATAGTAGATTAGTAAAACAGATTGAAAGCTGCATTGAGTGAGGCAGTGCCATTGGTCTGATCAACGATTGCAGCATTGACTTGGGTCTTCGTTACTACGTCTATGTAGCTACCTTGTGTTCCAGCAACCTCCAGGTTAAAACGGATTTGTTCAAAACTCAAAGCATCGATCTGAGCCTTAGACCCGCAGACAACGTAAACCTGCAATAACACGTACATTATAATTCATAAATATCAAATTAAAGTCAACAAACAATTATATTATCGATACTCAAAAATGCGAAATGTGAAATGTTCCATTACAAGCAAGAATGCTGAGTTTAGCTAGTGCGTACGTACCCTGTTTGGTGGGAGAGGTGAGGTGTTATTGGCGGGTGCGTCCCAAGCAAGGATCCAAGCACAACTCACCCCGGCCGCATTAAGCCCACCGTACTGCACCGCAGCCATAGAGTTGGACTGACCATGGTAGAATCCTGCCGTAGTGTTGGGTGCAATAATCAAAAGAAAATTAGCACCTCCAGAGCCCGACCAATTAATAGACCTATTAATCATCATCTGAAATGGGGTCTGGTTATTCATGGACACCCTTGTTCTCATCTCCTGCTGCATCGCCCCGGATGTCTCATCCGACACTTGCACTTGCGCCGAAGCCATTTCTCTTTGCCTGATTAATTAACTTGCTTTGTTGAATCATGTAGTGTGTTTTGATGATGACAAGATGATATGATTCATATGTTTATTACTCCCTTGTTTATGAGTTAACATCTATGTTTAGTATTGGTGAGCTAACCTTCACTACAACAAAAACAGTGTTTTTAGGACGCTTTTATAAAGTGTCAGACCAAAAAAAACAACTCGCTTGTCTATGGGCGCTTTTTGTGACGCTTTTTAGCGCAGAAAATTATTGCGGCAATTAAAAGCGTCATAAGTCGTTATGTTAAGCGGGATCAAAATTTTCGTTC
>JBBYHQ010294180.1:0-46690 GCA_038382645.1 Spergularia azorica
TGGGATAGGGTGATTGAGACTTCAGTTGATCATTTGGTGGTGCAAGGGACAGAGAGTGATCGTTCAGAAATTCAGGTGTACAGCCGTAACCTTTCACAGCATGTCCATTTTAAATTTATCTTTAGCTCATCAAGACTTCCATGATACGCCATTGATTCATAGTTGTCATTGAATTTGGATGATGATCTTCAAGTAAACTGGAATATTCTCGTGTTTGGATGATGCTTTTCTGTGAGTGAATTGTTGTTATTGTTCTCACTATATAAGCTGTTTGTGGCAGATGTATGCATCCTTGTACTTTCCTCAGATCTCAGAACTTCTAAGGAGATTGCCACGGGTAATTTTGTTGATGCTGAAGACTAATGATTGCTTGCGAGCTGTCAATAATTCATTGGTACTCCATCAAACTTATCCTTTTCAGTTGCCTGATAATATTTCCTGTTTATAGCTGGAAAGACCTGGTATTAGATTGGCAGTTTAACTGTTTACAGAACACTGTATCTCAACTCACACCTAACTAATCAGGTGTTTTATGTTACATGAAATTTGCTCAAAATAATAGATTTTATCCATTAGTTACCCCTGCGTTCTTCACCCAAAAACTCTTTTGTTCTGAAAAATGGAGAAGGTTGTCCTCGATGATCACATGGAACTTACCGCCATAATGTTCCATGTGTGATGAAAATGGAGTGAGAATTTCTCTTGGAAGTTCGTTTTCAGCTATGGTGACAAACCGTGAAATGCAATCTATATTATAGTCTTTTCTGTTTATTCTGAAACTGAATCTCCCTCGTATTTGGAGATTAATCAATTGCTTTGTCAGGCATATAAACGCAAACTTTCTTCTTTCTAATCAGAGTGTGGTTTGGCAAATATTTCAAACTGCCTCAATGATTTGTAGATTGGAATCTTGTTATGGAAAGGTTCCCCCTTTCATTGTTTTCTCTGAGACTGCTCGCCATGTTGACATCTCTGGCTTGTTTAGTGTGCGTGTACTCAGTGATTTGGTTAACCATTCCATGTTGCCTCTGTCGTTTGTAGATGTTGAACTCCTTTAAGACAGGAATTTCCTTTGAAATTATTTCTCTTGGACTGAGTACCATTTTGGGATATTGACATGTCTATGTCTGGCTTATTTATGCATTTATTCAGTTGCAAGGATCATCGTTGGATACTTTTTTAATCATCGGCAAGGTTTCTTCTGAAGCTGTCATTGAGGCAAAGTTAGTCGGAAAGAGATCGTTTTTGACATGGCTAACTGTCTGGCTAGAAGGAATTATTTTGAAGGCGCGGCTTCTGGGAATGCACGTGGCTGTATGGTTGTTCGAGCTACGGAAATCGTTGCTGTACAGAAAAGCACTGGGCTACTAAGCTTTGCCCCTGAATTCAAGATTCTCCAGGAACGCTCTCATTTGCACTACAGGTCGGAGTGACTCAAAGAGCCAAATGGTAATGGTAGGCATTCAAATTTTGTTTAGTTACACAATCATATTCTTTGGTCGTCGGTGATACAAACAACAGGGCCAATTTGGTTTGTGCATCTGGTCATATTGGTAGATATTCTTTTCATCTCTTCCTGATTCTATTTATAATGTGGTATACGACCCATGATCAACAAGAGGGGGTCTTACATTGTTAGTGGAATAGTGGTGAACATCATACAAAAATAGCATTTGCCGCGCTTCTTTGAACATCTGGTGTACTCAACATTAGTACTGCTCTTTTAACACCAATGCTGGTTGAACAGTATTTACATCGTGGGAAATCCACCTCAGTGAACAAAATTTTCTTTTGCAATTGGTAAACTGTTGTACAAGGTTTTCCATGTATGAAAAGCAATATACGGTGCAGGGTCCTTTCGTTGTGCAGGATTTTGTATTTTCTCACATTCTCAAGGGACGTCATTTCTTTTTCAACTCATCGGATGAGACAATCTCACACGATGGATTTTTACGTAGTTTATCGCTCGAAAAAACCTTTTAATGAAGATGTACTGGAATTCAGCATTCAATTAGATTGCAGGTTGCACTTTTTTTTATCTTACCATGTCCTACAATGTTGCAAATCATTAATCGTGTAATACAAGTTTATTAGTGATCCAAGAGGAGAGCTTCCAGAATGCAACGTTTGATTCTGACATTGTCCAGGAGAAGTAGTTGGATTGCGTTGTCAGAACTTGTCATGGACTGATGGTTTTCATATTTATGATACTTACCCCACGGATTCAAGTGATGTTCTTCAGAAATTTATTACCCAATCAAGTAAATAATTCAAGTAAGTAAAAATGACGTGACATGTCTTTTAAGTACATGCCGAAAAACTAGTTTCACGTAAGTTTCAGACCACGTGAAATAAATACGGCTCCACTTGGAAGGAGAAATAGAACATCATGGTTGTTACTAATTCCTAATGGACTCGATCACGGTACCTTAACAAGGCACACCGTTTGCAATCCCAAAACATGGTGTTCGGAAGTCCTCTCATTGTGAATCAAGAGTTGCTCACCTAATTAACAGTAGATCATACTTTTAGTTGAAGTCAATATATCTACCATTCCCTTGCATCGTTAAGGTACAATTTGGAGGCAGTGTTCTTCTCAAATCAAACGATAACAATTCGAATAAACAGAATAACTATCCGATACTTTAAATCCGAAGGCGAAAAAACATCATGGTCTCCACAAATACAATCAAGTACTAGGATTATAAGAGAAAATGACTGACAGCAAAAAAAGGTGCCAAGAAATGCATGCATGAGAATTTAAAAATTGCGACTTTGGCAAATACTTAATTAGTGATGATAAAGAGTGCTTTGAATATATTCATCAACCACAACCAAGTTGTATACGGTGGCATTTGCATTTATTACCCATTTTCATCCAAAAACATCACATTTTTTTTCCTTCATAAATAAATCATCCCCAAATTTTTCATCAAAAAAGTTATATTCTTAGATTTTTTTTTCTTGGTTATTATTAGTGTAAGTATAAAAATAGCAACTCCCATTTTTTTATTTCAATAATACTTTGCCCAATTTGTTGTGCATTTTGTTTAATTTTATTAATTTCTTCCTCAATTTATAGAAAATAATTAATATTCATTCTTCAGAGAAAAAAAATGGTCGGCCCAACAAGACCACAATTTGTGTTATTCGGATCCTCGATTGTGCAGCTAAGTTTCAGTAATGGCGGTTGGGGTGCCAATCTTGCTGATGTTTATGCTCGAAAGGTTGCTTCTTTGTTACTTTTCTCTCTCCTTTTTTATTTTTTGGGATTTTTTTTATGTGATGGGTATTTGTTGAAATCATTTGACCATTTGTATTTTTTATTGTTTTTTGGATTCTGTAGCAATTTTTGTTTTGTTTTTTGTTTTTGTTCCAGGTGTGATGTTCATCTGAATTATGTTGCTATGTATTTTGCCGTTCTTTTAATTTGTTAACGTTTGGTTTGAGTATGCGATACATCGGTAGCAATTCGAGATAAACGTTTAGAGATGAAAAAGAACAGAAATTTTATTAAAAGTATCAAACTTTTTGTTTTGGGTGATATTAGTATGCAATGTGCAGGCTGAGATTGTGTCAATTTTGGTTCCATTTTTTACAGTAGTTGTTCATTACTTATTTTATTTATTGAATTGGTTTATCTTAAAGTTGTTGAGATGTGGGAGTTCCCTGGTCCAGTAACTGTTGCGCTGATGGCGGATGTTGATTCCGCAATTTCTAATGAGTAATGCGGCACCATTTGACCCTAAAAGAAGTAGAATCTTAATGATTGTTAAGGTTTAGGGCTTGCTTGGATTGTGAGTAATTATTAGGGGGTAATAAAAGCTACAATAAGGGAAAAATTAGAGAAAATAGTGGTGGTTGAGGGAGGAAATGAAGGGTGGAGGATGAATCATTACCCCCATATGGGAGTAATGCATTACCCTAGGGGGGAGTGGAGTAATGCATTACCCCCATATGGGGGTAATAGTTCCTCCTCTACCCCTTATTTCCTCCCTCTACCACCACCATTTATACCATTTTCCCTTTATTTTAGCTCCTATTACCCCCTAATAATTACTCCCATTCCAAGCAAGCCCTTAGACTTTAGACGATTTTAGAAGGTTGCGAAAGGTTTAAATTTGGAGTCTTTTAGTGAAAATATTGCATTTGAGAACATGAACTGAATTGAGACATGGGAATGTGGGACTAGTAACAATAAGCAAGTTTGTATTTTGTAACTTGGAAAGGTATTAGGTATGGTAATGTAATTAACAAAAACACCAATCAAGAAAGGCCTCATTTTTTTCAAAACCCGACAATGAAAAGTTAGGACCGGAAATGTTAAAGGGATCCTTTTCGTAGTATGAGACAGTGTCGGCAATCTCAAAAGATGTACAGTTATGTTGATGGCAGTATGAGGCCTATTAGCTAGTTTTGAGGGATTTACCTTCTACAGTGTGCCCTGAGCTTCGCCGTTTCCTAATTCTATAGCGTCTTGTGAATGTAATGGATATACACATACATGAATTTTTTTATAAAGCAGTTGGTAGGGGAGTGAGTTTTCAAGAATGAAATGCTATTATCAGAGCAAAATGATTTTGGGTTCTGATGAGCTTGAATTGTTGAGGTTTTTAAGTGCTCATAGTAATGAGCTGCAGAGTTTCTCAGATGATTCATGCTGATATAATCTATGACTGAAGAATAATCTGTGCTTAGTTCAATGTGCAGCAAACCACCTACTTTTTACTGAATTCTAGACTAAAATAGTTCTTTACCTTTTCTGATGGTAGTCGTAAGAAATTTGCCTTCCATTCTACATGAGTAGCAATTTTTAGGATACGCATGTTTCTAGGGTTGCCCTAAACTTCATGCCATTTTGAGGGCTTTTGACTAAGTATGAATTAATTGCTTATGGTCTCCCTGTAAGAATATTGGCTTTGACGAGAGGCTAAAGGTTGTTCCTCATCAGTTCTAGAATCGCTTTTTGAGCTGACGTAGGTTCTATTTGAACTTCAGGAATCACTCGAGAAAGTCTTAGTGGTCGTTTGGTTGCATACTGGAATTTTGAATGCCCATGAACTTCCACTTCCCAGGTTGTACCAATTCACATGAATTTCTCAAAAGTGTTTGGTTACATGTAGGAATTGCAATTCCACAGGAATTGCCAATTACCAAGGGGAGGCTTGGTAAGCCAATTCCTCCATTTTGTAGGAATTGGAAATTCCCATGAATTCTCAATTCCCATGATTTTAGGCAACCAAACAACTTCAAAATTTTCAATTCATGGGATTTTTGAATTCTCATGATTTTTCTTGGCAACCAAACGACCACTTAGCATTTTAAGCCCCACTAGGTTGCAGTTCTTTAACCTTCACAGTGCTCTCATGAGTCTCATCCTTTTTTCCTTTTTTTTTATTTTATTTATTTTGGGAGATGCTGTGCTCTCATTACTTTATATATGTGAAACTAATTTGTGACGTGAGTCTGATTGGAGTTACAGCATCTTTTATTTTTTTTTTGGTGGTAGTTGTAAGATATATGAAGAGGATTTCACATTTGGCTTAATGTAATCTCTTGTGAAACTTTATTGCTTCCTTGTGTAGTCCAGATCGTTTTTGAATGTCCCATCTTTGTTTTGCTTTAATCATTCAACGTATCGCTTGTTTTTTTTTGGGTGCGTATTACTTGTTTATACATTTATCTGAGTTTGCTGTTTTGCCTTACAATGACATCTTGCCTCCTCATATGCACAGGCAGACATCATTTTGCGAGGATATAGTGGGTGGAACTCTCGCCGTGCAGTGAAAGTTCTTGATAAAGTCTTTCCAAAGGTATGATCATGTGCGAATATATAGCCTTAAGTTTGTCATATATGTCGTCTAAAAAGTTAGTGCAGTGTGTTCCAAATTACTGATGGGGACTGTGGAAATAGTTTAAAGGTGCTTCACACTTTTGACATTTTTGGGGAAGAATTGATAAACCGAGTAGAATAAATGTAAAAGTTGATCAGAATTACTGTTTTATTTGAGGATAAGATCAAACTTGAGAATCATAAGCTGTAATTAGTCTATTGTAAAATGAGGCAGAAAGAGTTAACTACAAGATACTTTGGAAAGCTTGGTAGACAGGAGGATGGCCTTATAACAGCAGTAGAGCACTGTCCATGACATCTCGTCAGACCCCAACATTTGGGTTTTTTTACTAATAGTTTGAGGCTATGGTGCTCGGACTCGGATCGGAGTGTCCGACCCTTTTTCCTTTCAAATTTAGGACACTGGTACCCCGGTCAACAAGTGGATAGTTCCACATTTGGACACGGTCAAGGTATCCGATTTTTCGATTTGGACACGACCTAAAAGAGTCCAAATATAGATGATGGACTCGATTAGGCCAAAAAGGAAAAATAACACAGAAAAACAAATAAAATAAAATTAAAGTGTTGTTGTTACCTTGGGAAACAGAATACGGATGAGAAAAAGGAAGTAAAAGTCAAAAAAGATATTGTAGTCAGTAATTGAATACTCCCTCAGTCCCCCTTTAAATATCCCGCTTTCCTTTTTAGGGTGTCCCTATTTAAACACCCCATTTCAAAACTTACTAAATGGGGTAAGTTTTCACCACACATCTACCATCCACTATCTCAAAAAATAATAAACAAACCAGCCATTATCTCCAACAATATTAAACAAACCACCCATTATCTCAAACAATACTAAACAAACCACTCATTATCTCCAACAATAATAAACAAACAACACATTATCTCTAACAATAATAAACAAACAAAATTACCTTAATCCAAGTGAAAAAGACTATGAGGTGTTTAAATGGGGACGGAGGGAGTATATGAGAGGAGTACATGAAACTATATATAGGATTATAAGATATGTCCACTTTTGACTAAAAGCCATCATACTTGCGTTGAGTAGCAAAAATCAAAATGTACTTGACATGCTAAATTTTCTACTGAGTCATCACAAGAGAATAAAGAACTGATTATCCTTTTGAATTGACGTAAACAAACGATTGGTAAAATTTCGTCTCTAGATTAAAGTTCAAGTACATGTAGAGTCAACTGTGCTAATTACATGTACTCGTATCAATCTTGTGAATTGACACGACAATAACACGTATTCATCATTCATCTCTACAATAATAATGACTTACCCAATGTACTCCGTATTGAACAACGAACATAGCACAGAAAACATTATTTGTTACACATACAATTTCAATAGTCTACAAAAAGAATAATCTTTTAACTTGAGAAGATGAAATATCCTAAGCTCAAGGAAGCCATAGCCAACAAAGTAGACATCAAGGTAGTCGATAATGGAACTCGGCCACTGTCTTTCCTCAGCAACGCGCCCTCGAACACCGGAAAACTCATCAACAACCCGTAAACGGAGAAGAATAGTTGCGCAAACATGTTGTCGAAATTTTGAACAACAATCATCCTAACAAGTCCTCCAACAAAGCAGAACAAGTTCAAGGTGACTAATGTGACAAGAGGAACAAGAAACATGTTCGATGTCCTAAAGTCATAGTTCCCAATTTGGTACCACTTTGTTGAATCGTCTTCACCAGCTTTGTTGGTGGGTGTAAAGATTGCTTCTCGAATTCCCATTTTCCCCATTAGAAATTCGAGAGATCCGAATACATTACATGTTACGGCCTTTAGCATCGAAATTCTCTGTTCGTTTAACCACGAGTTTACTGACCCTTCGCAAATGTATAGCGTCTGGCACAAGTCTTTCACTTGAGATGAAATGAACGCCAATGCAAATGGTATGAAGAATGGGTCTTGAACCTGCATAACGTGAGGTTCCATTGTAAAACTAATTAGAAAAAATCACGAAAAAAATATACTCCGTAGCATGTAATTGTGTTACACTTAAGAAAAACATGAAGTGATCATGACTAAGTCGATAATCTTTCAATGTGGGACAACTAACTCGCAAAATTACACTACTAGCGAATTTTTATCATGTACTCACCTGAGGGTACAAGGGAATGCCGTAGAAGAAACAGATGGGAGGAACGATAGCGAAGCACAAAACATAGATTAACTCGAGAGGATACATGGATACCCAACAAGATGGTAGCTTCTGAAGGAAGCTCATTTTGGACGGACGGTACAAAAGGGGGTTAGACTTGGATAAACCAATTTGAAGAAGGCCAGCAATCCATCTTGAGCCTTGAGTAAGCTGATCATTGAGATTAGTAGTAGCAGAACCTAGAAACTCTGGCCGTGTCGGGTTCAAGTACACTGATCTCCACCCTTGGCTTTGAGCCGCGAGACCTGTCATCACGTCTTCCACTAATGATTTGTACCGAAAACCAACCTGCATTCTCTAGAGGTCGAGAGCTTAATTATTTCGGAATACTTGGATTTGAATGGAGGAAGTATATATATACGTTACTGGTTACCTTTACACCCCATTTCGTGCCTTGTTCATACGTGCAAGAGGCTAGGAAATGAGCTTCTTGTTGCGAAACAGAGGACATCTCTCTGCTCTTGATTGTATGAGGCTTGTCGATTTGGCTAAGAGAGTCGATGAATTCATTAGAAAGACCGAAAGCTGATTTCAATTCCTTTGTGTCGTTACCTACACGAATTATAATCGAAAAGATTAGCATTTTTTGACAATTAAATACGTCTAACATTAGCACTACGTAATTATGTAAATCAAATGTACAAAAAAATGTATGAATTGAGTTAAGAATAATTTGTACCATATAAGGTTTGCCTTTTGATGTGAAAATTTGTACCAGACAACACAGGTCCTTGAAGTCCGTCCATCCCGGGATAAAGTGCCTGTAATGTAGTAGTATATCAAGCTAAGGTGACTAGAAAGTCTGTGAAAAAATCGACTCAAAATCGTAAAAACTCACCATGCACGTCTACTTATTCAATTAGATAGAGAGACTTACCGGCCAAACTGATCGCATTTGGCTATCATAGATGTCGGGCTCACTAATGTTATGAAACTTGTGGGGATATTGAACCCAACCTAAAGAAGGCGAGAGCTTAGGATCGAGGTGGAAACACATTGCTTGTCTTGCTGAAGATGACCCGTTACAGTACATGTCACAGTCTAGTACTAGAATGTAAGGAGAATTGCTCATTGTGCTAGAAACTCTAAGCTGTAAATTAAACAACAAGATTTTGCATTAAATTTGTAACATTTTTCGCCACATTGTGTTTACATACACACAATAATTGTTATGTCACGGTACATACCAAAACGTTTAGAGCTCCAGCCTTGAAGTTGTGTGGATGAGAAGGTTTTTTTTCGCGAGCAAGGTACACGAGAAGTGGCATATGATCGGTATGTTCAGGATTTATTGCTGATGCATCTTCGTTTTCTACTGTTTTCCCATTTATCACCTTGTATCATTTACGCAACATTACAATCACTCAGAAACAAAATTACAGTAAGAGAGGAAAAATGGAAGTAAAAAAAAAGATGGGGTGAGAGAGGCTCGAACTCTCGACCTCAGGATCACTCAATAAGCTATGAGACCTACGCGCTAGCCAACTGCGCCACCACCCCATTTGATGATATTTGACTGTTAACAATATTTATAGATTAGTCAATTTCTTTATTTGACTAACCTTATCTACACTAAACACTATTATCTTAGGTTGAGTCCAAAATCAGAGGACTATTTGGCATTTTAGATAGTTGTAAGGGGTTAATGACTTTCTGTTTTGAATTTCAATTAACATAAACTATTAATTTCAAAATATCACCACAGTGTTGTTACCTCAAAATTCAGATATAACGCCGCCCTTGTTAACATAACATCGTAAATATAAAGTTACCAAAATACACTCATAGGTTCTTAAAAAGGTTAGGCAATTAACTTTATCTTGAATATAGGCAAGGGTAAAGACAAGGGCAAGGAGGAAACCTGTACAAGTGGTGGATGATCTCTAGGACTTATCTTAGCATCCTCATTGTCAACCTCATCTCTTCCAATTCTTTGTTGCACTTGTTGCTTGAATTTCTCATATTTCTCCTACATACACATTAAACAATTAATATATATGAAATCTCTTGATGAAATTGTAGTAGAATCATAATCGAGAAGATTAAAAATTCACTTATTTTCTCTTCTCTTTCATCAATGTGGGATATTTCGTCATTTACACAGCAATAAAGGACAAAACAAACCTTAATTATCTTTCTATCTTCAACGAAGTCCTCATTTTGAGTAGCCTCTTCTAGCTCCTCAAAATAGGCTTTAGGACATATTGTCTTGACATTGTACCTCTTAACAAAGGGTAACCACCAAGTTGCAAACACCCAAGCTTCTTTCATTCCATTCAAAGTCACAGAAGCACCTCCATCATCAGACAAATACACACTTAGTTTTTGTGTAGGGTAGTCCAAGGCCATAGCAGATATAACAGTGTTCATAACATCGCTAGTAGGCTCCCTCTTAGGGTCAGCCGTGCATATGAACACGTCAATTCCAGGTAACTCCCCATCCTTAGGCAGCCTCTCAGGAAAGGTAGTCCGAATAACGGGCCACCAAAGAATAGGCTGCCTAAGGACCCACATGAATGTTAGAAAGAGCTCTCCACCAAATATTACTAGCCATGGTATGAAAGGCACCATGTAAAATTTGGGGTCATTTTTATTGAAGAAAAAGGTACCTCTATAGTATAGGATGGCTAATAGGGCTAAGAAATGAAATAAGGAATATGTTCTATTTAGGGTTGCCCTTAGTTTTAGGGCATGACAATGGTGGAGAGGTTGTATATGAGAATTCTCCATAGTTGTTTGGCTATGTTTCGTTGTGCACTTGTGCTTTACGCTAAGTTTTGTACCAAGCATATATACTACAGTACTACTACAGTCTATAGCTCATCTTTGAAAATTCAGGATGGATTTATTGAAAATTTCTCATTTGCTATGTTTGTCTGTGTTTTTGAGGACTGTATTTCTATTTTCCAAGTGATAAGGTAGGGCGCAAAGCGACTAGTACACTTTTTTGTTTCTGTGGGATAAAATCTTTGAAAGTTTGGTTTATTTTGACTGTCCGGAGCTAGCCAGGCTAATGGACCGCCGGTTCAGATCGACAAGTAGTACGTGTAATAAAATCCAAACAATTATACACTTAGATTAGTATGATCGAATTAGATACAGCTCAACCAAATTCATTCATGAGTCGCGTTAGGGCCGGGTTCAAGGAAGAAGAAAAAATCCACATAAAGGATCCTATGCTCATTAGTTATCACTAGTATCATCCATCATACAAAGGCCAGTTAATAGGCTTTGTCTTTATTCTTTGATTAGTGATAAAAGGTTGCATGAGTTTGAACCCATTTCCGGCTTTGTCTATACCAAAATGATTGATGATTTTGATAATGACGTTATTAATGGGTTAATATAGTTTATTACACTTGATAAATTCAATTTGTCTTCTTGAACATTCATCCTATTTATGTTTGATTATTGTTTGTTATGAATTAATAATGTTGTTTATGGAGGGGTTGGTGTGAGTAAGACGGCGCTGTACGTACGTCTAATCAACTTGAATGGTCTACCAAAGTTGTAATTAGGGCGAACTAATCACAAATCTCTCATTTTCATTAATTAGTATCGCTTTTCTCTCTTCTCTTAATTAAATTATTCTTACATAACAACAACAGAAATCGATTTCCTCACATAGTCAAACTAAACGTAATATATATTCGATAAACGAAGGAAGTAGCATGCAAAGTAGTATTTCGCTCACCGCTCGAAATGTACAAAGAGTCAAAGTCTCAAAGATGATCACAATAGTTGTCTCACGCTCGGTTTGATTGTTAAGGAAAAGGTTAGAATCAGTAGAACAGTACAAGGTGAAAAGGTCGAGTTGCACATAGAACTCTAGCTTACGTGTTACGTCTCTAGCATTGATCAAAGGCAAAAAGCACCAAACATTCCAGACTGTTTCTGATTATACAATTTTAATCAAATTGTACTTCTTGCTATATATATAGTTAACTTGGTATCAGTGTGACAATCTGAGTTGGAGCATATCACAAATGTGCAAACCAAAGTTTCAGTGAGGTTGATCTGATATTACTGATTCATAAAATTAGGAAAAAAAAAATAATTTAGAGGGCATTTGTGCCGCAAAATAATTGTAAGGTCAATAGGTCATCTCTTACATGTGCAGCGCAATAGTAGTGAATGAACAGTGATTGATGCAACATCGGTGTACATTGTGTCATCAACAACCCTTTAAATTTCGATATTAACTTGCATTTTATATCTCATTATCGATATGGGGCTAAACTAATATAACTATAAAGAGGACTCAAGGAGTGATATGTTTCATGAGTGATACAGAATTAACCACATCCAATTGTTTCATCCATGAGAAAATCGGATCGGAATATTGTACTACGTCATTACTCATCTAGCAAATGTGTGTAACTGTGTTTGCAAATCAACCCCAAGTTCACGGCCCACAAGTTACTGTGGTCTGTCCTGACTTCTTTGACCCAAAATGTTTATTTATAATTTTGTGCGTATTATTAGATACAAAATATATTGTTCTCCCTCCAATCTTTATAATTAACCCGAAATTGAAAATAGAAAATAACGAGGCGTAATAGTTGTCCGATATATTGAGACTAAGGACTTTGGGAGGTGCACTGTGCAATCTGTGCTAAAAGAGTTCCATGATTACACTTTCAAGTTTTCACCCTTGTGACATAGGTTCGATTCTATTTACCTGAAAGGTCGAGTTTATTTTGTTCACCCTTCTATAATTGAAGAGTGAACCCATGAGACATGGGTTTACGAGTAATCTATATAAATTACTAAGCATTTATTTATGAGTAATTTACATTAAGCAGCATTTGTTTCTATTTCATTAGAAAGAGATAACCTAAGCTGATGAAGGCCAGTGACAAACTAGCAGACATCAGAGTAGTTGCAAAAGGAATTCGTCCATTGTCTTTCCTCAGTAACATCCCTTCAATCACAGGAAGACTCAGCACCAGAGCGTACAATGACAAGACCACAGGCGCAAACATGGAACTCATCAGGTTACGCGAAACCAGCAATGTCGCGACTCCACCAATAGAGCAGCACAGGTTTAAGGTGACAGCAGTCACAAGAGGAACAATGAACATGTTGGATGTCCTGAAGTCGTACTTCCCCAATTGGTACCATTTCGTTGTGTCTTCATCCTCGGCTTTGTTGGTAGGGGTAAAACTGGCATCCCGGAACCCTAATCTCGTCATGGCACACTCGAGTGTTCCATATAAGTGGCATGTCAAAGACTTCATCAGCCATATCCTCTGTTCGTTCAGCCATGTACTTACTGATCCTCCACTTATAACAACATCTGATAGATGCTTCATCCAGGATGATATCAGAGCGAAAGCAAATGCCATGAAGTATGGATCCGAAACCTGCAAATTGCAAGGAGCATTTTCACAGAGAGGTAAGAATTCACAGGGTAGAGTTCAACCAGCATTACTAGGGGCGAATACCTATAGCCAATATTCGTTATATATGATTGTAAGTGAAAAGTTACCTGAGGGTACAAAGGGATGCCGTAGAGGAAACAGATTGGGAGGGTGGTAGCGTAACACAGAACAGGCAGAAAATAAAATGGTTCAACGAAGAAGTATGTAGATATCATCTTCTCAAGCAATTGCATTTTCGAAGGGCTGTATATGAGAGGGCACATCTTGGACAGAGCTATATCAGCAAAGCCTGAATACCATCTAACGCTCTGAGTGAAAATGTCACTGAAATTAGTAGTTGCAGAACCTAGGAACTGTGGCCTTGATGGGTTCAGGTAAACTGATCTCCACCCTCGGCTTTGCAGGTAAATTGTGGTCATAACATCTTCCACCACAGTGTCGTAACAAAACCCAACCTGCATTATTGAATTCTCCATGGTTAGTGTTGTACAATAATGGGATTCCCATTCGATGCTGACTTGATACCGCAATTAGGGTAGCATCACTTGCCTTCTTCCCCCATTTTGTGTCCTTCTCAAAGGTGCAAGAGGCCAAGAAATGTGCTTCTTGTTTAGAGACAGAGGAAAACTCTCTACATGTGCTAGAATTAGGCTTGCCGTTTCCACCAAGAGATTTTAAAAGCTCGTTGGAAGGACCTAATGATTCTCTAAGTTCCTTCAGATCATAACCTGCATTGATTACGGCCAAGCAAACATTCGTATCTTAGAGTTTAGGTAACGAGTTTTTCAAGTGTAATCTGTGCAAATCTCTTCAGTTATGTACTTGTGTAACACTACCATCTCAGAAACACAGGTTATTACAAGGGAAGTGACATGATCAGGGTCTTATTCATCAATAGATGCTCATAGGCCAACAAACTACATGATGAAACACTGAAACTGAAACAAATTCTAAATAATAACTAACCGTTGGCAATATCAGCACCGTACAAGACCTTCCTCTTGATGTAAAAATTTGTACCAGTCATCAGAGAACCATGAAATCCATTTGCCCCTGGAAAATATACCTGAAACATAGCGAGTTAGCAACTATGAGTCGAGTTCTTCACTAATGAAAGACACACAAAAACCCACAATAGAGGTTTAGGTAGTTAGCTTACTGTCCATATTAATCTGAACTGGCTGTCGTAGATGTCACTCTCGCTAATATTATGAAATTTCTGGGGAAATTGGACCCAGCCTAAGGATGGAGGAGCCTTAGAATCAAGGTAAAAACACATTGCTTGTCTGGCTGAGACAGTGTCGTTGCAGTACATATCGCAGTCTAAGAAAAGTATGTAAGGCGAATTGCTCAAAATCCCCGAAACCCTGAGCTGCAGAGGAACAACAATAGCTTCATACAACTATGCATGCCTTTTACTGCAGTAATAACTTTTAAGCAAGTAAGAAAATAAGGGCACACGTCATACAAGGACATTTAGGGCTCCAGCCTTGAAGTGATGAGGATGAGAAGGTCGCTTCTCACGAGCAATGTACACAAGGAGAGGCACCTCTACAGTTTCCGGGTTTAAGTATGCAGCAATATCTCCTACAGAACTTCCATCTATTACCTGTGCAAGCATAGATAAAGATGTACAATGTAGATGTTACACCATTTTTTTTCAACTTTATGATTTAGAGGATAGGTATAGAAGTGCGAAATCGCTTCTTTACCTACAAACTTGTAAAGAACTATAATGCTTTGAGCAAATATTTCAAAAATAATACAGGAGCAAAGATATGCACACTTCATGTAAATAAGCTATAGGTGAGCAGCAAATAGCCTACTCTGGAAAAAGGGGGGAAAAAAAAAGCAGGCAAAATTACCTGAACTTGTGCAGGATGATCCTTCTTAGCATCACCATGAACCTCACTTCTGTCTCTTCTGCTTTGCACGCGTTGCTCGAAGACCTCATATTTCTCCTATTTTAAAAAAAGTATGGCTTAAAATGCTCCATCTTTAAATTACTCATGGAAGAAAGTAGAGATAGATCAGCAAAAGTAGAGATAGATCAGAAAACCTTAACAAGCTTTCTATCTTCAATGAAGTTGATACTCTGACTTTCCTCTTCTGGCTTCTGGAAATAAGCCTGGGGACATGGTGGCTTGATGTTATACCTTCTGCAGAAAGGCAGCCACCACGAGGCAAACACCCAGGCCTCTTTCAGACCATCCAAGGTCACAGAAGCACCAGCGTCATCTGACAAATAAACACTAAGTTTCTGCACAGGATAATCCAGGGACATTGCAGATATGACAGTGTTCATGACATTGATAGTAGGCTCCTTATCCGGATCAGCCGTGCAAATAAACACATCGATTCCTGGTAGCTCTTCATCCTTAGGGAGCTTCTCAGGGAAGACAATCCAAGTAACGGGCCGCCAGAGATTAGGTTGCCTAAGTAACCATATAAGTGCAAGTATGAGCTCAGCTCCAAATATTACAAACCATGGGAAGAAAGGAACGTCGTGGTATCTAACATCAGTTCTATTGAAGAACAAGCTTCCTCTGTAGTAAAAAATGGCCACTAAGGCTAGAGTATGGATGAAGCTGTAAATTCTATTAAGAAGTGACCATAGTTTGTGAACACGACAGTGGTTAAGAGAGCTCTCCATTGTTGGTAAAACTCCGTCCTCTCCTTTGCTTAGGACAAAATGATAAATAGCAGTGAATAGTTATATAGTACTCCGTATTCAACTACCTGACATTGGCCACTTAATAACTATAACGACATCAGCATTACCCCAATGCAAAAAATCCTTACACTATGAAAATTGACAGACTGAGGTAAGACGTGCGGAAGTTTTGGAAGTCATTTTGTTTTAAGCACTTAAGTATATATTCCGAAAAACATATAATAGTGAGTTTTTGGCTCAACCCAAATCAAAGCATCATATGTGAAACTTCAAATGAATGGAGTACATGATTTCAAAACTGAGATTATTAAGAAAAGGTGAGTTTCACCAAATTGAGCAAATTCGTCATCTCAAACAAGCTTTTTTTCTCTTAATACTCGATGACATTGTACTATGTGCTGTACTGCTGTTGTACTTATTATTTGGTTACTGATAATGGAATTAAGCAAAAATGACAGATAAGCTGCTCTTTCTTGCGCAAATTGTTCTGTTGTTAAATTTGGTTACTACAGTTGGATTCCTACTGCTTCTCATTAAGCATGGACGGCTCAAAAAATAGGTTAAATACGAAATTAAGAGCATCATAAACAGCTAGAACTCCACTATTCCAAGTTAACATGGCAGTAATCAACTTTTAAATTCTATTAACTAGTTGAGGAAAAAATGTAAGGATAAGGTGAGGGTAGACGATAGGTAACGACGATAGGTACATACATACTTTATAAATGGAAGATGGTAAAGCGTCATTGCGTCACATTGTGGTACCAACTTCGGCACCACCCTTGTTATAGATTTCTATGGTGGTAAGAAATACTCAAGAGTTTTATATAGACAGGTCGACAATAAAAGATTGGAAGAGTGGTGGGCTACAAAATTTGTCCCTTAGTTATATGGTGATAAGAAAGGCTAGAAGTTGTAAGCATACGGCCATGGGTTTCTGTCTGGTATACAAATAGCACAAGGATGTTTGCATTAAGGATAAGTTTACCTTGTATAAAGCGGTAGTGATCGGAATACAGGACAGTTTCTGGATCAAAAATCTAGCTCTGCAGACGTAACTTTCCACTCCTACAAAGACGAAAATTCTAAGCAGAAACTACCCGTAAACAAACCAAGTCATGACTCATGAATTGATCAATTGTGATGGAATTCAAGTTCTCTTTGAAGAGTACTGCAAGAAACCAGGCTAAAGCCGAGAAGAGCAATATCAGCCATTTCAGAACAAGACCGAGAAGCTAAGATAACAATAAAGTGACCAGAAAAGTAGAAATGAACGTATCAATGTCATAATTCTTTGCAGGACTAATGAGCAGAAAAACACACTTTTTCAAATGAAGATTTTAGATATATAAAGGATATTTACATCTAGACTTCTCGAATATTAGATTAAAATCGCAGTTAGTAACCAGAGATTACATGATTGATAAATGGTAAGTACCTAGATGTGATTGATCTGGAATAATGCAGCAACATCTGCAGTATAATTCCAGAACAGGGCAGTAGTTTTCAGCTCTTATGAACATATTCTGCAACTTGCTTGATCCACCCTAATTGAACTTCGTCCTATCGTAGCAACTAGAAAGCAGAGGTGATGGTTATAATGCCCCCACTTGAATGACCCGAAAACAGTGACCTCATCAATCAAGAACACAGAACACATCTTTATCTGGGGCTGAAGAAAGGCTTCACCTTTCTTGCAAGATAGAGAAGTATTTGGTGTACGAAGTTGAATGACCCTCCAAACTGGCCAGCTTAATGTGGAAGCCACTTTGTCCTGCAACACAGAGTTCCCTGATTAAAAACTTCCTGTCCGAACCGAGGGCAAAACAATTTGTTTGATCTTGTCTATTACATCTATGCAATCACAACTATGCGTACCATCCTGCACTGGGTTCACACCAACGATGAGGTGACACAGTGACAAAAGCAACAGAACACTAACAAGTCAAGAATCGCTTAAAGAGAACTTCTCCATATAAGATATACACACTTGTATGCAAATAAGACCAGAGATTACGAATTAAGTGACGTTAACTAGTTATTGCTGATTAAAGATGTAAGGCCTTATCTCAGAGACAAAGCCATTCAGTAATCAGGGAAAAAAATGTCTTAGGCGGAATCAGGCAGATGAATGTGCTATATATGGTGGAATCAAGCAGAATTCAATCTTTCGGAACAAAGGTTTCATACTTGCTTAGCTGCAGCATTTCCGAGTTCTGATGGCTTAACAAGCTATCTGATCAACAACCCCTCCCCCTCGGCAAGAAAAACTTCCCAAAAAGCTGAGTTTTCTCCCTCCAAGGAACTCACATTTTCTCCAGCCATGACCATGCACACTCTCTGTAGGATTGGAACATTAATCAGTCCAATTTGGTTTAACTAGACTGCTTTTGATCTGCAACCTAAAGTCTGCTCCAGGAACCAACCGTGAAAGAGACAAATACTAGATTCCATTGCCCATGTGTCTACCAAGCCTCGTCACGATATAGTAAAAGGTGGAAGGCAGTCATGTTTCATGACTGTATTTAAGTTTCACAATGTCCCGGACCTCTATCTGAATGTTCACTAGAAAGGTAATACACTAATACCCAAGACAGCTTGCTTAAGTTTACCTCATTTATTACCTCACAATTACCATGCTATCATAGTGGACTCCAAAATGTTTCAACTAACTGATGCATACAAATACAACTACCTATGGTGAAAGCACTGCAAAGCAAAACTTGCTCCATTAGTGAACTTAATATATGTCCCAATTTCGTGCAATACTTGACAGTAAACCCTTGCTTTACTTCTAAGGAGAAAATATCAGATATAACAAAGGCATTGGAGGACAGAAGTACAGAACATCACCAGCAAACACAGTTACAAATTGGTCCGTTCCTTTGAACCAAGGTAGCTTGACAAACTCAAACTCAATTTTCCTGCTTGCCATACTCACCCTGTAAAAAGTTGGCTGAATACCTCCCCTCCCAATAAAAAAAAAAAAAAAAAGAAGAAGAAGAAGGGGGAGGGGCGGCGGGGAGGTAATAACGGAAAGGATGATTTAAGGTAAACCAGTACAAAGAGTGAAAAGTGCAGAAAATTATAATCCGTATACAGGAGTTACATGTCAGCACAGAGGAGCAATAGCAATGATGTGAAAGATAGTATTCCTCTTGTAATTGCTCCGAATTGTCTTCATAACTACCTAACTAACTAGCCATACCAAAACCATTTCACATCCTACATTTTTTCCTTCTGGCAAATTAGAAGACTCAAACTACCATCTTAACCCAGAGTATATCAATGAAATATCTACCAGATTGGAAAGAAAATCAAAGAAAGACCACACTAGGCACTCGACAAACTGCTAGCACATAAGGAAACTAAAATAATATAAGAAGCAGAACCATACACCTTTGGACAAAACTTAAGAACATTAGTACTCACCTTCTATGTAACCAGAGGCAGTTTGCCCTTCTCTTTCTGCTGCTCCAACATGAATTCATCAAACTGTTTGGCTCTTTTTCGCATGTCCTCAATGATCTCATCTGTCGCATCATAGATCTGCTTAGGCAAATAGACTTCCAAATAGTCAAACCATTCCCCCAGTGTCATCTTTTCCAAGTCAGGACTATGATCAGACCCACGGGTTGTATCTTCACCACAAGAACTGGTTTCTTTAGGAATCTCCTCACATTCCTCCATTTCCTGATCTCCCACAACCAAGTTACTCTCTGAAGTCCGTTTTTTGACATGACAAGCACCCTTTGTGCTCTCGTCCTGGACAACAGTGTCATAAGTTGGTTCTGCAATAGGCTGCTCTCTAGCACACGGTGAACTACCAGCATGTTCAGGAACATCCACCTTCAACGCAATACAATTTAATCCGTCTTTTAGTGCATTTGACTGATCAGTCTCTTCCAACATTTCTGAACTAAGTTGCTCATTAGAAGACAAAGAAACTCCTTCATGTGCATCCACTTTCACCTCCAGCACATTTCCATTCATATTGTCTACCAGTTTGTCATGATGTGCAGTATCACTCGTTGGATCACCAGACGGCTTCTCTTGTTCATACAAAGAGCCCCCCACCTGTTCAGGAACTTTTATTCCCAACAGGTCCTCATTCATCTGGTCTTCCCCTTTGTTCTGCTGAGAAGTCTCGTCCATCAGTTCAGCACAAGGCTGTTCTCTATCACACAGAGATCCCATCACCTGTCCCACCTGTGAAACATCACTACTCACCTTCTCTTCTTCAATAATCAGCTGAGAAACAGTAGCCATTGACCCTTCACAAGGCTGCTCCCTCAATTCAACCCTTCCAGAATCCTCCATCTCCAACAAATCTCTCCTCATCTCACACTCCACCGTGACCTGATCTAAGGCCAAATCACTTTCTGGAGACTCTTCTCCGACAAGAGAAGTACCCACCACACTGTCAACCTGCAAAGCAATGTCATATGTTGGCTCTGCTCTAGGCTGCTCTCTAGCACACGCAGAACCACCTGCATGTTCAGGAACTTCGATCTCCAACACATTACTCTTTCCTTCGTCTTTTTGTTCATTCAGCTCATCAGTCTGATTCAACATTGTTGAGCAAGGTTGATCGTTAATAGACGAAGAACCACCTGCATGTGCATCCGCCTCTACCTCCAACACATCTTCATTCAAAAATTCGTCATGCTGTGCATTATTAATCCTTGGATTTGCACAAGGCTGCTCTAGCTCATACAAAGAGCCTTCCACCTGTTCGGTGGCTTTTATTTCCAACGAATTATCATTCATTTTATCTTCCACTTCGTTTTGCTGAGCAGTCTCAGCCATTGGTTCAGGACAAGGCTGTTCTCTAACACACGGAGATACCTGTCTCACCTCTGAATTATCATCATTCGCCTTCTTCTGCTCAGCACTAACAACCACTGGTCCTTCACAAGGCAAATTTTCATTCATTTTGTCTTCCACTTCCTTCTGCTGAGCAGTATCTGCCAATGGTTTATCACAAGGCTGTTCTCTAACACACAAAGATCCGCCCAACTCTCTCACCTCCGAAACATCATCACTCGCCCTCTCTTCCACGACACTCTGCTCGGCACAAACATCTGGTGGTCTTTCACAAGGCTGCTCCCTCAATTCAACCTTTTCAGAACCTTCCATCCCCGACAGATCCCTCCTAGTCTCCTCTACCAAAACATCATACCCATCATCCTCCAACTCCTTTTTAACCTCCACTATTTTCTTCCTCCCACGACCTCCTCCCGTCCTCTTATTCTCACTCACGCTTACATTCTCCACTTCGCTAGAACCACCCATATTCAATTCCTCCTCTTCCTCAACCTTCCCCATCAACACCTTCCCTGCATTCTTTCCCCTCCTCGTCCTCTTAACCGGCAACACCATATCCACACTCAAAAGTTCACCTCCCCTCTTCTTCGAACTCCTTGTCATCCTCGTACTCACCCCACCCTCCTCATTCCCCTTCACGTCCTCCACCACCTTCCCCTTCAAATTCTCCACCGCCTCCTTCACATTACTCTCACAATTCCTCTCCTTCAAAGCACTAACTTTCTTCGGTTTACCCCGCCCTCGCCCCTTCACATCCTCCACCTTTTCCGTCACATCTTCCATCACCTTCGCCTTCACATCTTCCACCACCTCCTTCACATTCACCACATTCACATCACTCTCCTCCAAAACAACAACTTTCTTCGGTCTACCCCGCCCTCGCCCCTTCACATCCTCCACCGCCTTCGCCTTCGCCTTCACATCCTCCACCTTTTCCGTCACATCTTCCACCACCTTCGCCTTCACATCTTTCACCACATTCAAATCACTCTCCTCCAAAGCAACAACTTTCTTCGGCCTACCCCGCCCTCGCCCCTTCTTACCCTCCTTCTCCACCTCCGCCCCCTTTTCGCCATCATCCCCTTCCAAAACCCTAACCCTAACCTCACCCCCCAAATTGGACCCATTTTCCCCCAAATAACTCTCAATTTTACCACCAGCCCTACTTCTAGTACATCTACGACTACCAATTTCATCCCCAATTTCAACAAATTCAACCCTAATCAAAGTAAGTTCCCCAATTTTAATCGAATCACCATCACTAATCTTAAAAGGGGATAAAGGTTGAATCTTATTAGAATTCAAAATAGTACCATTAGAAGAATCAAGGTCAGTAATTACCCAATTACATGAATCTGAATCGAACTTGATTGTGAGATGATTCGACGAAATTCCCGAGTCTTTGATTGTCAGATTGTTGCCTTTGACGAGTCGGCCGAGTCGAATCGTCAATTTGGGGTTGAATTCTAGGGTTTCGCCGTTGCGCGGGCCCTTTTCGATGATAAGCTTCAATTTGGAAGCCATTGTTGGAGGAGGAGAGAGAGAGTGAGAAATTTTTGAAATTTGAGAGTGAATGTTACGCAACTGTTGTTTGAGTTTGAGCGAATCGTTGTAATTTTCGGCTCTTTTTTGTTGTTGGCGCTTTATGAAATTTTGAATGAAGTGTTCAAGTGGGAAAATGGCTCATTTCGACTGCAATTTTCTGATCTGATGTAAAGCGGTTTTCGCTAAGTATGATGTTAGTTGATCGATTATTGTGAAATGTAACTGATTTAGGTAAACTGATAGCCACATGCCCACAGTTATAGCTAGAATGAACTACTATTGTGAAACCACGTGTAAATTCGTTGTGTATGTCGTGTAACTAGTGGTAAATCATTTAAAATACACTATCACACTAATAACCATATTATACGCACGGAATGACTTTTATATGTTCTCTGATAAAAAAAATTGAATTTTGTAACCTTAGTTGACAAAACAAAGTAAATGGCTTTTCGGTATGTGAGTGATTTTTTCCACGAAGTATGGCTAAAATGTTTGAATTTAGGGATGGCAAAACGAGTTGAATGAATTGGTTTCGAGTTGGGTATGTCAGAGTTGTTCGTAAGAGGTCGTGTCAGACCCTGGTCATTTATAATCGAGGTCGGTTCTTATTCTCGGTTACTCCGTATACATTAATGGCATCCAAGCTGTATCACCTTAAAAATGGATCAAAAAGCAGCCCAAACAGATATAGCTTCACAAAGACGATAAGGCAATGGAATTAAAGAAAATGATCTTTGTGGCATATACGGAGTAGTTCATTCCACTCACTTGAAAATATAAATGAAAACACTTGTGATGGGTTATTTGGTTATGAGTTGTGCTCGATCTTCATTCTTCAACATATCACAAGCTTAAGAAAGTTAAAACTTGGAAGACAAATGCAACAATATCCCACATCGGAAGATAAGCATGGGGTTCAACAATCACTGTAGTATAAAACAAGCTCACATATTGCCAAGAAAAGTCACGCAGCCATGCGGCCCATGCGGTCCATGCGGTGAGCACATAGCGAACTATTATTTCGCCTTTTACTCAAGAATACCGTGTGCTCGCCGTATATAGTGGCATACGTTAATTTTCTTATACCAAGATTATGAGCTCGGAATGAAGTAAAAGTTCTAAGAACAACAATTTCAGAAATTAATCTACTTCCAAATTGTTTCCTACTTATATCTAAGTGATAAAAGTGTCATGCAACATATGTCTTCATGAAATCATGGGTCAGAGGTTATTAGTGGGAGGGGGTGCTTGATTCGTCGTCGGAGCTAAATTCGCTTTCAATGTATACAACACCTTGAGTTCTTGCTTCGGCATCTAACCAATCTTTGTAGCACACACATCTGAAGGGTGTCGGATCTCAAACTCGCTCTTTTCTCGTCCAATATCCTTCTAGAAGCACTAAAACCACGTTCCGATGCAACTGAAGACACTTGAACGCTCAAGAAATGTCGAGCCATTGCAGACAACACCGGAAGTTGCCCACTGTGTTCTCGCCACCAAGCCAAAAGATCCATAGAGTACACTTCTTCTTCTGTAAAATAACCTATATAATCAATTTTAAGATACATATTATACTCAGCCAAGGTCGTTGTATTTGATTGTCCAACATCGTAGCCTCTTTGAATAAGTATAGCTTTAAGAGCACTATGGTTATTATTACCCAAAGAACCACTACCACTATTACTTAAACATGAAAGTACCTTTAGACGACTTGCACTACGAAAACAAGACTCATAATGATTAAAGACCTTAAAAAAGGTCGTTCTAATATTATCTTTGTACTCCTCGACATTGAAATCTACTAAATTCATCAATTTCATATACATAATAACCACAGATATAGCCCCATCAAATTTCAACCTAGGGTCTAAAATCATACTAAAAACGTAAATATAAGGAATTTTAGACCAATACTTGAGAAACTTTTCCTTCATTTTGGGTAGAAACCTAAGATGAGATTCCACACCACGATATTTATCAAATTGTTCGGCAATGGGAATAATGTAGGTAAAAAAGTAAGGTGAAGCAATCGAAGTAGGTTGATAAACAGAGGAGAAGCATTTAGTTGCGTCGTTAAAAACACGTAAAAAATCAACATACTTTTTCACATTGTTCCAATGTATATCAAGTAAAGGGTTATCACAATAAACAACGTTCCAAAAAATTGTCAAATGATCCTTGTATTCAATACAAGCACACAACATATTATACATTGAATCCCACCCACTATTATTTTCCATAG
Organism: Spergularia azorica; assembly: GCA_038382645.1. Classification (NCBI taxonomy): domain Eukaryota; kingdom Viridiplantae; phylum Streptophyta; class Magnoliopsida; order Caryophyllales; family Caryophyllaceae; genus Spergularia; species Spergularia azorica. The sequence continues at coordinate 24,715 of JBBYHQ010294180.1, forward strand.
GGAATTTTCGATACTTCACTCCAACACTCTTACAATAATTTCTCCACTCTTTACGTCTCCACTTACACGAGTTCAAGTGGAGAACAACATGTCTAAAAGTATCATGATATTGCTTAAGTTCTTCAAGACCATCTCTTACACATATATTCAATATATGACTAGCACATCGCAAATGCAATAATTTACCATCCACAAAGACACCTTCTAGACTAGATTTTAACATTTCAACCACTCTATTTATATCTGGAACATCATCAAAGGTAACTCATATAATCTTAGACCTAAGACCGTATTCATTAATAGCGCTCATAATAATATTGTGCATATTTACAGTATTATAGGGAAACTCTAACATTGAAAAGGCAATAATGCGTTTTTGTAAAACCCACTCATGATCTATCCAATGAACAGTAATGCATACATAAGATAAACCAAAATCGGAATCCCATACATCAACAGCTAAATTAAATTTACATGGCAACGATGCAAATTCAGAAATTAATTGATGTTTCATAACTAGATATTGTTGCATTGCTAATGTTTTACATGCTCTTGATTCTGTTGGCTTATGCTCTGGTTGATTACTTTGTAGATATCTATTAAATGCAGGATGTTCAACATGAGAAAATGGTTCCTCCATTTGAATAATCATTTTAGCCAATTTAGCACTGCATTCATCATAATTATAAACATATGGTTCTCGGGAGGTTGGTGTTTCTCGAGATGATGTAAAATTATGTGGAGAATGTGCTCTTTTGGAACTGGAAGATACATTTTGGGAACTTTGGTCCATAATAATTTGTAATAATCGTAAAAATGGGAGTTAAATTTCAAATAAAGTTTAATCAATATGAACGACTGGTCAATGAAATAATGCAAATAAAATTAAGTATATGAACTAATGCAAACAAATATGCAACAATCAAAATATAAAGTTAAGAAAATGCTCCCCGAATTCGGATATAGAAGTGCGTCTAGCTTTTGAGAAGCTTGGTATTTGATCAAAAGAAGCCTTGGACCATTCACCTTGTGACTCCGAAAAATTTAGTTGATGATTCCTACAGAGTACTCTACATAATAATATTAATATTCTTTCAAGAATTGTGCATATAATTTGAAATAATATTAATGATAGTATTTAGTTATTGAATTTGTAAGAACAATATGTTTGAATAACTTCACAATTATAAGAGGAAGAATTAAAGAAAAATATAAGTTGAAAAGTTGCATGGAATTGTTAATAATTGAATTTGTACTTGGGGAGTTAGGGGGCATTTATAGAAATCACAAGGGGTGGCCCATGGTTTGAGCCGTTGCAACCCAACGGCTATTTTCGGGCCTACAGCGTGCCAACTCGGGCTTATCGTGCTAGCCCGCTCAACCGGCGGGCCGAGCACGCTTAAACCCGATCAACAACTACGTTAAAAATGTTACATTTTCTATGGGGCTTCGGGCAGTCATGTGACATGATCGGGCCAGCAGGCCTAAATATATGGTCCGTGAAATGGAAGCTTCAAGAACAAGATTAGACTGGAATCGGGCAGGGGCCGCGCGAACGCAGGCCCCCACTATCACAAATTATGACGTAGACTCTCCCACTTGGGGAGATCTTAGGGAGAGGCGCCTACCTAAGTGCAATGGTGGCCCACACCCTAGGCCATGAGCCTTCTTGATCGCCCATTGACCCCGTCCAGGTAAGTATGTTGCTCGGTGACCCTTCCTCCTAATTTATACTACCAACTTCTCCCTCTCATTCACTACCTAGCCGATGTGGGACAAATTAAGGTACAAATTAAAAACCTCTGCTTTCCTACTACTGTATATGCTACTTGTATAATGTTAGCTGCACCCGCAAATCCCAATGTTTATCTAATTCTTACCATTACCAATTCTTTGATTGATTCCCTGCTCTTCTCCGTCGAGCATGTTTTCGTTAGCGATGTCGAAAAGTGAGATTGAGTTGTTGCGGAGGAATCGTGAACTACACAAGGCCGTACCATTGACATGAATGCGTACGTATGTGGTATGTCCATTATTGACATAAACTGATAATCAGTGCATTTCCTTCATGATGCCCTACCTTACCTAGACAAGACGGGTGTTTGGGAAGACCGGGATTAAAGGGTTTAATGCATATTCGACAATGTTAACTTCGTATAGGAAGACTAATAGACTATCTTTGTTGGTATGAGTTGAAAATTAAACATGATTTACAAAATACGTACATACAAACGTTATGTACTGTCTTATGTGAAGTAGTATTTGCACTTTTCTCAGATGATTACAGCAGGAAATTGAAAGGGTGAGATTTTGTGCATTTTAGCATACATAGGGTCATAGGCTACTAGATCGTCTTTTGAGACACTGGGGTAATATGGCCGTTAATTTTATGATGTTTTTTGAGCTACATACTATGGCAGATTACCAATGTGGTTGTAGAAGAATAGAAGACATGCACCAGAAGGTGAAAAACAAGGATTTTATTAACTCCAAACTATGTGTCTATGTCATGACTGTCAAATATGGTTACATCTTCCTCGGCAAGAACAAGAACACAAGCGTACAAAGCTGGTAAATTCAACCAAACATCTTTCTGTTCTATATTTCTCCTACTTCCTACAGCATTACAAACTGTTGAAACGACTGAAATCTTCTCAAGCCATCTGCGCGAATCCTCTTACAGTGCTATACGCCTATACCTGATACAGATTTTCAGGCCTGTCTGTTCTAATGAATGGCAGCCTGGCAGGAACATATTTCAGCCATCTCCTATACTGTTTCATAGTACCTGTTTTCGGAACTAAAACCCTTCAAAATGCAGCTGAGTAGTGGCTCCGAGAAGTAAAAGTAAGCGTCTAAGTTTAACTCAGGCGCGCTCTTTTGTAGCTTTTCTTACAACCTCCTCCATGATGGGGTAGCTAAGGGCTAGGGTGAACAAAGAGAGGCTAAGTTGGGCAAACATTTCGTCATAGTTCTTATGGATTATCGTCCTGCTTAAGCCTCCGAAGAATGACACCAAATTTAGTGCCGCCAAAATCAATAGAGGGATCATAAACATACGTGCTCCTTGGAAATCAAACCTGCCCTTCTCATATTTTTCAAGTTTTTCTTTGTCTACGGCCTTGTTTGTCAATCTGAAACTAGCCTTCAGTACTCCAATCTTGTTTAAAATCGCGTCTATGACACCAAAAAGACAAGCAGTGACCGATTTTACAATCCAGATTCTCTGCTCATTCCACCACGCTTTAATGGTTTCGCCACTTGATAAGATCTCGTACAAATGCTGAAGCAGAGATGATGCAAACACTGCCCCAAAAGCGAAAATCCATGGATCCTCTGCCTATAATAGTAACAAGCAGTGAAGTTTAGAACTATATATGACAGACATGCGAAATTTGCTAACTTATTAGATGCATATATATACAGTATCTCAACATGAGATAGATAGTTTACCTTAGGAAACACAGGAATGCCTTTAACGAGGCAATATGGAAGAACAAGGCCATAAATCAGGAAGAAAATCGCGTTCACGCCTGTGAAAGCGAAGGAAGCGTAACATAGACTATGCAAAATGGAGATCCTTGACATGGCATAAGTCAATGGACTAAAATTGGATATGCCAACTCCTAGCAATCCGGAAGTCCATTTCATAATCTGAAGCATGGCATCATTCATGTCAACTGATGCACACCCCAAGAAACATGGCTTTTTCGGGTATAGATATACCGAAATCCATCCTTTACAATGTACCAGATAGCCACCGTATGTGCTCTCTAACAAACAGTCATATGAATATCCAACCTGTTATGGGTACATTTGTAAGTCAGGAGTTGTAAGACATACATTTTCAAGCGAATAGAACAAGACCTTATTACGAGTTCAATCTTATCAGGTTCGGAAAACATACCTCACTACCCCATAATGTATTCAATTCATAAGTGCAAGTAGCCAAATTTCTAGCCTCTTGCAACAACTCCTCCCTACTCAATCCTTTCAAGGCAACTAGGGAATTTTCGCCTAGGGACGTAATGAATGCCCTAGAGGAGCCGAATGCTTTCTCTGGCTGCTGCCTGAGAAACTCATCTGAAAATGCAGCAAACACTTCTTATATAAGCTACACAAATATCGATTTCATTCCCACATGGTACATTTCTAAAAGTAAGGATTCTATAGCTACGTTCACCTTCGTTATGAGGTTTTCCATACAATGCTTTCTTCTTCAAGAAATACCCTGTGCCACTCATAACAGGCCCCCTAAGACCGTCCATGCCTTGAAATTTAGTCTGCATTATTCCATTGAAACTACAATTAGCTCAAACTAGTACTCCTGACTTTTATAAAATCATTCTGGACACTCGTCAAGATACAGAAGGCGAGGCACTCAACATAACATTATAAAGCCGAAAATACTCATGTTTTACCTTAAATGCTGCTCTGGCCTGACCATCATAGATGTCATTTTTACTAGTGTTGTAGAAGATTTGAGGGAATTGCACAAACGCTAGCGAGGGAGCTAACTTTGGGTCGAGATGGAAGCACATAGCTTGACGCGCAGAGGTTGGATCATTGCAGTACATATCGCAATCCAACACCAAAAAGAAAGGTGCATTGCTTAGTAGACCAGACACTCTAAACTGAAAAGATCATTCGGGAAAATGCAGTATTAGTTCGGTGGTACAAAAACATTATTCTTCGATTCATTAGAGTGCGAAAATTGTTGGTGTAGGTGACACTTACAAGCGTATTAACGGCTCCAGCCTTAGCATGATGAGGGAGACCAGGTCTCTTTTCCCTTGCTAAATACACAAGAAGAGGCATTTTCACTTCACTTTCTCCACTCTGCTTATTGTCATGAATTATCTGATCCAATTATGTAAAGAATACAACATGAGTTTATGTCAGAATACTCCAGGGCCCGCTAACATGAATTGCCATATTAACCCGAAAAATGAGTTTTACGCTAATTCTCTAAAACAATTTATCGAGTTGTGGTCGAGAATGTGAGAGGGTAATATCGATACTCAAATTATCACCAACTAACCAATGACGCTCTATCATCTTCCTACATACTTGTCTCAGTGTCTGTGGGTATAACAAGGTAATTTTACCTCAACGTAAGGAGCACGATCATTGACTACGGCACATTTCCTTTCATCTTCACTTGCTTTTTCCACATATCTCTTATATGCTTCAAATTTTGACTGCAAAACAATGTTATAACCTAAATTATTCAATCTATATAGACTTCAATACAAATTCCACAATGAGACCACCCACAAATTTCAAAGGTATATCATATATAGCACGAGATCTCATCTATTATTTGAAGAAAAAAAATCAGGGGTCGATTCAGACAACTACCTAATTCACAGTTAAATAAGGAAGGAAATGGACTTTGAACATGTGCTCTTAAATCGCATGTTAGAAAAACCGAACATAAAAATATCAAAAGAAAGAAATGATTAATTACCTTGAGTACAAATTCATCATCTTGATAATCTTGATTTCGACCGACTCTCTCTCCATCACAAAATGCAGAGAAAAAAGCTTCAGGAGACCTCGTACTAACCTTGTACTTACTACAAAAGGAAATCCAAACCTTAGCAAACTCAGCTGCTTCCTTAATAACTTCCTTAGTCAACGCTGACCCGTCATCATCCGACAAGTAAACCGCCAACTTATCGGGTGGGTAATCCAACGCCAATGAGGATATAACCGAATTCATAACCTCCAATACCGGTTCCTTTTTCGGGTCACACGTGCATATGAACACGTCCAACCCGGGGAGCTCATGGGCATTGAGCTCCTCGGCTCCAGATACGGACCTTATCACGGGCCGCCACCTGAAGGCTTGTGATAAGGCCCATACGAAGGCTAGAGCAAGTTCGGCAAGTGTTATCAGAGCCCAAGGTACACCCAAATTCGGCGTAGTTACGAATTTGGTAAAACGGTAGTAAAATACTGAAAGGACGAGTGTAGAGTGGAAGAGGATGTGAATGCGGCTAAGTAATGCTCGTGTAGTTTGAACTTGGCAAGTGTTGTGAGAAGAAGCCATGTTTTTTTGAGGAGAGAGAAACAACGGCCCTTGAAAACTAAGGGGTTGTTTCTTATAACAAACCTTTGCCGAATTTATTATTAGGCATGTATGCGTTAATACATACAAAAAATCGTATGATGATGATATAAATATATGAATTCTAAAGTGTGTTGGTCCAACTGTCCAAGTCTGTGCACGAGGTGCGCGAGGAGGAGTTGTGGAAGGGAGTGCATGATCCATGAAAACAAAGGAAATAGGGCCGGGTTGCCGGGTTGGTGTATGTCGTATACCAGTGTATTAAACTATTAATGTGCATACGTCCGTGTCCGACAACGACACGGGATTGAAGCCAGTGCTTAATAATCTACGATCCTTGTTAGCGGGATTTTTCGTCTAATTGGGTTGTCTTGCGAAGGAGATTTAATGCATAGACACTTACAACTGTGTAATCTAGACATGATACTTACGGGGTATGTACTGATGTACTCCATATGAACGTAAAGTAAAAGTTTCGAGGCAGATGGATACTCTTCAGAAAGAGCGGAAAATATATGAAAATACAGTAAGTAATTGAGAATGTATGTACAGTTTTACAGTCTCTCCAGAAGAATCTGTAAATTTTCCCCAAAACTTGATGGAGAATCCAGAATTCCAGAGTACTTTCCACTACTAATCTCAGAGGAGTATGTCTCAGTCTACATCTCTCCGCAGAGGTTTGTACAAATCATGAATCGGCTACGTCAAAGACTCTGGAAAGTAGTAGCGCATCAGGCTCATCGCTCGACTCTATGGGTTCTTCCACCTAATATGGTTTCTACTTCCTATACATCTGTAACCCACTGGGATCAGCCTATATCTATGCTGGAGTGGGGTAAAAGAATTTACACTCATTCGGCCGAGGTCAACAACATATACTCTAGCAATTTCTACAAATCTGAATCTGAAAGAGATAGCTCTAGACGATCAAGTACAACAAGAAACGAGCCTAGACCACTTGAAAACTGCCAGAAGAGCCGGCTGAAGTGAGGAATCTTGAACAAGGGCATCTGGTAGAGGAGTTAATGAAGATTATTTTTGAGAAAGCCAACAGACTGTAACATTAGAGTAAATAGCTAAATTCAGAAATGAAATGAATTGAATAGCATCAAGTTATTACATACCTAGAACAAACCACGTAGCCAGTTGATATATACACCTGGAAAACTGATATGAAGTTTATCAGAAACAGCTGACGATCCTGAGTCAGAAGAACATTCAAATTAAAAATGCAGTAAATTTTGAAATATGGATAAGTCTCATGCCATGATTGCATGGTGAGAGTTTACCCTATCGAATAGCACAACAGACATTAATCATTTTCACCAATGTAGCACAACAGACTAATCATTTTCACCAATGTAAGAGATCGATTCTCACCAAAATTTTGTCTCTGCTTATTTAGGTGTGGGAGCTGCCGGATATTCGATAAATTCCCATTGATCGTCCTTGGAGGATGAAGAACTCCCAGGCTTCAGAATTTGTTTTAGCCAATTGATCCTGCACACAAGCTCCTCCAAGTCCATGATTGCAGATTCTATACTATCACATGAGGTGGAATTTAAAGGAATTGGCTCATTCACCCTCATTCTCTTTGCTGATACACTTTCAGGATCCTCCTTTTCAGCAGAACTTGCTACTGGAACTTCAGTTGAAGCATCACCTGCGCATGTGCTGGAAACACTATCTGAGCAACTAGCCTTCCGAATGGCAGAACCCCCTGTATCCAGCTCCATACTTTCCGCATGTGCCAGCTGTCTATCTCTTTTAGAAATATCTTTGCTAAGCTTCGGTGAAACCTTGGAGGGCGTTAATCTACTTAGTAGGGGGCCTAGGGGCAATGAGCTGGCTGACGTATGAGAAGAGATTGAATCGTTGAAATCCAATGAGGACCTGGGTGTAGCCTTAGCATTCTGATTTGCTTCTACCATATCAACCAACGAATTTTAGAAGTGGAGTTGCAAAGAAGAAAGGGAAAACAGACAAAGAAATAAGAGAATATTTTTACTTAATATTGGAAAGCTTCACTTGAAGATGACAAAGCAAATAAAAAATCATGTCAGATGGGTATGACCGTAGAAAACATCAGGCATCAATGGTGTTCTAAGCAGAAGACTCTAATAAGGTACATGCCACTCAGCCACTGGAGTCTAGTGAAATCGAAAACTAACTACCAAATCAGTTCTTGATCAATGTACCCAAACCTTAAATCAAAGATGATCACCAAGTGGATGCTAAATGTCAAAAATTCTCAAGTGTGTTCAAAAGTGTTGTCCAACACCGGTAGAAGTATGAGTGAGGACACATTTATATGTTAGTGGGGGCTAATCTCCTATTACCAATTGGTCTGACTGTCTGAGGATGGAACCTCACCAGGTTGTGGCTAGTGTCCCTCATTGCTTCTATGGGCCTGGACCTGCTGCAGATGTCCCAGCTCTTACCACGAAGAAGTACATCATGAAACTATAAAGTTGCTTTTGCTGATAGTTACAAATTTTCTAGACGTTACTAAATGGTATGAGGCCCAGCTGACTTGAACCAAAATGTAGAAACAAACCACACTTTAATCCACTGCACTCCCTAAGACAATCAAGTCAAACCACACAACAAGACAACAGAATGTCATCACCTATTTCCAAAGCACTAATTGTAATCCAAAAAAGGCTAACAAGCTCAAACTTAGGCATCCGGAACATTTTCTCTGAGAACCACTTCTCCAGCAATTATTATATCCAAACTGAGATATCTTACCCTGGGACTAGCGCCTTTCACTTCCAGCCAGATCAACAACAACTACAACCAAGCCTTATTCCCAAAGTGATTTGGGGTCTGCTAACATTAACGTCTGTAATCGTCGAGCCATAAAAGTTAAAGATCGTGGCAAAAAAGTTTGAATAAGTAGTGAAAATGCATTTAGCACGAGGTTTTTTTTTTTTTTTTTAAATCCCTCGAAGGAAAAGGAACTCAAATAAAAAAAAATACAGTTATAAAACAAGTAAAAATTGTATGAGCAATGTTGAGAAGAAAAAGTCCGAGAAATGAAAATAGTAAATCATTAGAATTTGTTAAACAAACAACGAAGAAACCATAAAAGGTCAAAAGTATATCCTCCACATGAAACATGTCCCCCCCCCCATCTAACGCCACACTCTCTTCAAACCCCAAGATACTTCCAGGCCAGATCATCATAGTAAAATGGTGATCAGATTAAAATGTACATAAAACATTTCCTTTTCAAGAAAGGGACAAAGATACCAATTCGAAGTCAAAACCATCATTTTCTGACAGCGTTTGCAAAACACTTTATTAATAATACAAAAAACTCTTTAAGTCCTCGACAAATAGACAAAAAACCACTGAACATAAGTTTAGAGGATAGACTTGAAATAACAACAATACAACATTACCCCAATGCATCGAAGGCTCCCGCCTATGAGGTATACAAAATAAAGTTTATGTGGAATCTTAGAAACAAAGTTCCTCGCAATCTAGGATCAGCCTTCTTCCACAAAAAACAGCCAACGGGTAACCCACAACACCCTCGTGAAAAGAGTACTAAACATCTAATAGTGAAAGAAACAGGTTGATAGATGGACTCATGGACGGCTTCCCTAACCATGATAAGATGGGAGCAGACAACCATTGCTTGCAACTCACATCAGAAAAAAGCAACAGATCTATAACACCCTCAAAAAGTGCCTCATTGTGTTATACCAACTGTAACATACGAAGCACTTAGACCAGTACATTCTCTTTGTGAGAGCTAGTGATATGTCATCTATTCCAACTTTTGAAACTTTAGAATGAAAAAGATGAAAAATAATTAAGTCAACTTTGAAACTAAGATGGCTTGTCAACTGCAGTCAAGAGAAAAAGTTGAAGAGCCAAAAAATTGCTAATTTACACTTAAAAATGTGGAAGACCACCCTGCAAAGAATACTTTATTAACCCATTCATGTCCACCGTGCGATAAGACAAGCATGCAAAAAAAGCTCAGACTGCAAAACTGCGTCAATGTGACGAACTGGTATGCCACTATGCCCCTGACATGGTAGTATGGTACTTCTATCTAAAATTAACAATATTTTACAATGGTATAAGCACACAAGCAAAAATCAAAGTACCAGCAAAATATCGCACCTTGCTTCACAGGTTGAATCAAACGAGCATGAGAATGACCGTTATGACTCCCCTGCAACCATAACAGATAGGTTATCATAAACGTACACTTAATTAATAAACTATAACTGACACACATCAAACGATAAGTATACAACTTAGCAATGATACTACAATCAGCACTGCGCCAGGTCCACACAGTAAAAAACACCCAACTACAGTTGCAAGTAATTTAATACACCGAATTCATGGTCGATGTTGATTAAAGAAGAGATGTACCAGGAAGTTTACACTACATTTCTATCAGATTTCCGAAGCCATTCGCACTACAAATATCATCAAGCATGCAAAACCTTTTATTAAAGTAGTGTTTGGGAACTTGGATTTGTATTGAAACAGGATTTCAATTTTGGAATTTGAAATCACCACGGCACCAATCAGCTACCAAAAAAGTAACACTGCCCAACTTCTTTCAATTAAAGGCCTAGTCCACCTAGATACATCGGTAATCAATGTAGAGACTGACCACCAAAGACACCAGACATCTGAGGACATCCTGCATTCCCCATTTCATTCACAATTCAAAATTATCATCTGAGAAGCTTTCTTCTAGTCTTTGCCAAATCCCTATACCTCACGCTTCTGGTTACTGTGAGGAAAAGAATTTACCAATCTACCAACAACCAAAACCCATGAAAGGTGAAACCAGAAAAGATAAGTTGTATGTTCCAGTAAAATGACCATAGTAGATGAGAAAACAGAGATGCCAAGTGCCAAGTGCCAAGTAAGAAATTAAGACAAATCTAATTAGTCGGAAAAGAAAAAAAAAACTTAGAATGATGAACTGGTAAAAGATCATACACCTTGGGTACAGGAAATCTCCAACCAGAATCAGGAGACCAATTCAATGATGGGCGAAGATCCTTGCAGCAGGCGTCATAAGACATTCCTTCACCGACTGGTTTATCTGGTAGTTTAATCTAGAGAAAGATAGCCTTGGTAAAAAGCATAACCTGATGGACAAAACACTGAAGTAGCTAGCAAAACACGGGGACCTGGCAAGCCTGAGCCCTCACAGAGTCTGCTTCACCTCAGTTTGGGACAGCCCCCGGAATTTGCAACCAATATGAGTTGAGATTTTAGAAACTTGAGAGAAAATGTTTACCTGAACAATATCATCACCCAGAAATTTAGTTATTGTTCCAGACCAAAAACAACCTTCAAACAGCCAGTCAACCAAATCCCCAACACTCCAGCCACCATCCACCACTACCGCAACATCTGAAATTGCATTCATGTCAGGCAATTCACTTTCATGATAGATTGGGGGAAACTGTGGTCGCAACATCAGCTCTCTTTTTGACTTCTTAGAGCCCTTGCTGCTCTTGTGCACCTCATGTAAATTCACCCATTCTAGACCTAAAATGAGGGGTTGAGTGGTGTTAATCCAAGATGATCCGCAGACATAAATGTACAGCAAGTGAATTAACATTTTCGAGTTTATAAGAGTTTACTCTACACTAAGTAAGAAAAACACAGATGAAAAGCAGAAACTACTACTGAACCGTACCAATAGTGCCAAAGTTCAGGTTTATGAATTGTCCACTGCCTCAAAGGCTCAAAAAGAATACAACAACAACATTACCCCAGTGCCTCAAGGGCTCCGCCCATAAGGCGGGGGCGGATGTACACAAGCCTTACCCCTACGTTGAAAACATAGAGAGGCTGCTTACGGATGACCCATAATGAAAATTGCTTCCCTGAAGCAAGCCCCGAAATTATGTAATGGCTTCTACACTCCTTGCACAGATTTTACACTCCCATCTATTACAGGAACACAGGAAATGTGATCTCACAAGGGCAGTCCTTGAGTGTATATTTCACCACCCACATCCCACCAAATCTAAAGGAATGAGGATAATTTCTGGACATGGCATATTGTTTTCCCGAGAGTCTTTTTCCACACAATTATCAATTGTATTTCCCTGTTAATATAATCTCCAAAAGTTAAGTAGAGACCTAGTGATATAACAATAGTCGAAGAGAAATATACAACAGCTAAGAGGTTCCACAAGCTGTTTCTTTCTTCACGCGTGAGGATGAAAGGGGTGAGGATGAGCGATCCAATCACAATACAAGGCCAACTAACAAAGAAGTGTAAACGATGCAGTCCTTCTCGATGATTAGCACCAAAGCTCAAAACGAAGCAAATGCAACAATGCATCATCATAGAAGAACATAAGCACTTAGATTGGGTGGAAATGACTAACCATCATCGTAATCACAATATTGAACATAGTATTTAACCTGTCCTTTGGTCCATGCAACTTCCTTAATCTAAACAAAAACACGAGAAACATCCACTTAGAGCAGTATCAAAAAAATCAAAATACATGTGTTAGCAGCAAACAAGAACAACAACAGGACACTCCAATTCTTTCCTAACTACCTCACACCGAAACCATGCACCACGGTACCCTTGAAGAAACGACCTCGCCTCTGCCTGCTCCCCGACCTGAAAAAGCGATTGCTCCCGCTTTGACATTGCCTTTTTTTCTCAAAACCACCACCTGCATGGTAAATTACACCTTACATTAAACTACTCCGAACACCTTAAACACAATGCATCTCAAATTCTTCTCAAAAACAGTAAAATGAACCGCAATCGGCATACTGTGATATTGAATTACTGATGAAAAACTAACAAAAATCGCGGCGCCGCCTAATGTTCTATGTTCCCATTCCACACACAACAGAAACTACAACCTAAAAAAAAAAATTAATCTCCCAATTCTTCATAACTCAATTTGCAAGAAATTCAACAAAATGTCGACAAACAATTTAATTACAACATTATCAGAACCCTAATTAACACCAAAATCATGATAATTACCGAAATGAGAAGACAAATTAAGCAATAAACGCAAGAAAATTGCGACAATTAACTCCGAAACCCTAAATTCATAATGTACTCTCTTCAAAAATTATGAGATCATCGATTTCTAATCAAAATGACGTGCTGTTAGCTGAAAAATTGGGGAAAAAATTACCTAGAGAAGCGGAAGTACGGCGGCGGACGACGCCGATTAAGGTGGCAACCACCGTCACCGTGTCCAATTATTGGAAAAAAAAGGACGCTTTTCCGGCGAAGGTTGTTAGTGTTTTAATGCGGTGTCGTTACTTTTTTTCAGAGGGAATATTTGATTTTTGATGATGATCAGCTTTTCTTTTTTTTTTTTTTTTTTTGGGTGGATTTTGAGTTTGAAACACTATATTTTTCCGACAGGGTGAACAATGTAGTACTCACTTTTTAAAAGGGAAGTCAAATGTTTGTGCACTTGGTGGCTCTAGCTACCACACGGTGTGCTGCATGGAAAGTTTGGTTAGGTTCCAATATCGATTATAGAATTCGAGGTCACAAAAGTAACTCGATTTTAGATATGTGTTTATGTGAAATTAGGTTGGTTTGAAATGGTTGGAACTTGAAAATAGAGCTATTTCGGATGGCGTTGCTGAATTATTTGGGTAGAGAAGTGAGGGTCTGGTTGTATGGGAGGAAAAAAAAAAAATTATTTTGTTCATACTCGTATGTGTTTTTCTAGGGATTTCAAACGTCCATGTACACCTAGATATTCATAACTAACATTTTTTTTTTCTGGTACATTTGATTTCAATATAGAAATCACTATCAAAACTTAACAAACGAAATTGAGGGATAGAATATAAGCGTTTTTCAAGTAAGGTGTCAAGAAAAATAGAACCATAGAGGGAGAAATATATTGATGGTCTAATTCTTTTCTTTATAAGAGAGGAGGGGGTAAAGAGTTGGTATACAAGAACAACAGAAACACACTCACTAGTATAAACAATCGTCGAGGTAATGCTTTTCAAAAATGAATTGTTTTCCTAAAGGCGTAACACTAGCATAAGGAAAGCAACAATGAGTGAGGACCGAGGAGACTAATATTATGAAACCAATCGTGCATCAACCTATACTTATACTCCCTTAGATTGTTTTAATTGTTCATGTTTCATTAAAAATTTATCTCAGGTATATAAACAAAAACTTAAACGATTAAACTTATCTAAAAGAAAAAACACACAATTAGGGGGGGGGGAGTTCTCAAATACCACCTCTAAAATATATTTCTTTCTCAAATATTGAGATGCTCGAATCACTCATCAAGGTCTCTTACTATAACGACTATTTCCACCCTTATCTTTGCAAACACTAATTATTCGCTACAATGGAAAATGAAATAGATCGTCTCGAAAAGCAGAAAAAGTGAGCACGATTTATATTTTGATGTGATGCATGTAGCTCTTAGGGGTCGTTGATTATCAGACAAAATCATAAAAATTCAGATTCTCATAAATCAAAAAAATTTGGGGTTACTTGATTAGCCAATATAATGGGAAATAACAATTCATATGAAACATAGAAATTGGCTTGCCTATCCCTCATTGGGATTTACTTATTGAAAATTCATGTGAGAATTTACTTCCAAAAAGCCAACGAAACAAGTTTGGGAAACCTATGTAGTGGATGTGGTAATTTCATAGTAATTCTAAATTTTCGTGTGCAACCAAATGACCACATAATACATGTAATGTGGTGATTTCCCTCACAATCTCTAAGATTTTGATGAAAGTGGGAAGACGCAAAAATTACTAGGATGCAAATATATCAACAGATCTATACAAATTTTGTAGAATGCTACCACAATCTACAAAGGAGAGATGCGCAAAACCAATACAGTCCAAAAGTATGAAGATCTCGTACCTTTGTGTATTAAGATGACAACTCGAGTGTAGTTTCAATAAGTTGGAGGTTCGAGAATTATCAATCCGCCTTCATGTTGAATAGAACTCTAAAAAATCGTGAAAAAGAGACAATAGACATCATCTTATATCAAAGGATCGTTACGATATATATATGGAAACCCTAATTATAAAATTCGTTGCATATAGACATGTTTTAAAACCCTAAACGCACATGGGCCTGAAAAGCCTGCGAATATGGCCCATAATTTATTAGTGGTTTTATTTTTATTTTTTATTCCTTCGATTTTTAGCCGGACAATGTTGCATAAATATATGGATAAACTATATCATTCCTCGGAAAAGCTAACCATGGAGTATCAAGGACAAAGGAGTATCTTATTATCTTTCAATATGACGGTACAACAACGATGGTAGTTGGGAGCCAACAAACGAGACGAACTACACCAAAAAAGACTTGAAAGCCTTCTCGAAACACCAATATGTTGCATGTTGCTACCACTTATTCAGACTAGCCTTCCACTATTCCATCCTCTACCCATGGCGACCATTACGAGCGGTTTAGAGGGCACTTAAGTCAGCACCCACACTGCGTCTTGACCCCTTTCCAATTTTTGAGTCAGAATCTCATTTTTTGGTAGTACGAAGAGAGAATTTGACTGAATATAAATCTCTAAGTGTTCTTACACTACTACAACAACCAAATTCACTGAGTCAAAACTAAATGAAATTATTTTCAAAGTTAAACCATGCATGTAATTAAGGGGAGAAACCCTCCTACCTCTAACCAATGCAAACCTCAAGTCAAACCCTTGTTCCAAATTCCCAATTAGTCATCTCATCACATTAGCTGCCTCCTAAGACTCACCCCCATACTCTTTCCTCCTAACTTTTAACCTTTTACCTCACTTTAATTCCATAAAGAACATTATAAATTAGTAATTCATTACAATAATGACAAAAAACAAGTAATCCAGCATAATATCTCTTATGATATATATCCTTCGCTACAAATTACAACGAACATTTCCAATACGTTGAACAAAAATTCAAATAAACACCAACTTTACATACCAATTTAAACGCAATCGTTTCCGATGAGCTAAATTTATCACCGGTCCTATATGTTATCATATATTACCACAGAAATCCACAACACGTACTAATAAAATGAGAGCTAATCGACTAATACACTCGTAATTACGCACGAATTTTGACCTATATTGATAACCGATCTACTCATAGTCATCCTACTACAACACTGCACCAGCTTCATCGACCTCAAAAATCCCTATTTCCTCTTTTTATTCATTTTTTTTTTTCTGATTTTTTATTTCCCTAATTTTATTTTTTGTTACTCATTTTCCCTCTCTCCTCTTTCTCTCCTAGTATCACAAACCCATCTGTCTCATCTATTTTTTCCCCATTTTTTCCCCTAATTCGTCCCCAATTAGCACTACTGCCCCCTCCCCCCTTCCTTCTTCGATACGCTTCAGGTTCGTCTCTCATCACCTTCGATCTATTCTCCACTCTCACTCCCCCCCAGATTCTCTCTCCTCTTCCTCTTCTCCCTCCTTTTCCCCCAAATCGTTTTTTTTTATTCTGTGTGTTTTGTGTGTGTGCTTAGTTAGGGTTTTTGTCACTTTAATTCTTAATTTTAGGATCGATATTGACGATGTTCGATTTTGTCGGATTATTCGCTCGATCGAATTCGTTGATTTTTGTTTGTTTAATTTTAATTTTAATTTGAAAGAGTTAGGTTTGTGTTTGGTTAGGGTTTTTGGGGGACAATTTGTTCGATTTTGTATTGATTTTTTGTTGTTTATCTTGTTTTTTTAATTTGATTGGAATTTACATTTCTGTGTAAATAACGATGTTTGTATGTGATTAAATTAATCTTATCTGTATAAAAATTGTTGTTTTTGTTGTTATTTTTCGGTAATTTTTCTGAGTTGTTTTTGCTGATTTTGGATTTGATTTTGTTGAGTGATTGAGACTCTACATGCAGAGATTGTAATGACTGTGGAGTGGTAAATGCGGGTTTTAATTCGATATTCGATTTCGTGATTTTGTTGTTGTTGTTGTTAAATGTTGGGTGCAGTGAAAGGAGCTGAAAAAAGGGTGTAGAGGGAGGGTTTTAGGGTTTGGATATGGCGACAATTAGAAGTGAGGAAACGGCTGGTGGACGGGTGGTGGAAGAGTTATCGAGTGCGCAGCGTTGTCAATCGAGTGATGCATTGACAGAGTGGCGGTCTTCTGAGCAGGTTGAGAATGGCACGCCCTCGACTTCACCTCCGTATTGGGATACTGATGACAGTGACGATGATGGAGGTAATGAATAAAGATGACTGCTTTAGGTTATGTTATAAGACGGTAATAGGTTTTTCGCTATTTAGTTGATAGTTAGGATGGGGAATGACCGGAAATTTAGGTTCTTACTGTAGTCTAGTAGCGAGTAATCGATCAAGATCTCGTTTTATATGGCAATAAGGTCTGTAGTTGCCTATTGTTTGGCAAATGTTTTATGCATGCAATTAATAGATGTCGTTCTTTCTAGCCTGTTGCGGGGTGAAATTCGACCCCTTGTGCTCTTCTGTGAGCATTTGTGTGGTTAACTAGAGGGGTTTGTTTGAGGATTTAATTTATTGTTGCCCAATAGGACAGAACTTAGATTTTTATTGGGTGTTGATGAATTAGGAAAATGTGATGTATGGTTGCATTTGGATTTTAGTGTTATAGGGTATTTCACGGCGATGGTGTGTGGGTAGTTATTGTTCCATCATTTTCTACGAAATCTTCCATTTTTTCATGAATACGAAAACAGGAATCTTGCATAGTCGATTAGGGGTCTACTGCTTTGTAAGAGCGTATTCTGGTTAGTAATTATTAGTGTTTACGTCTTGTGTAGGTCCAAAACCTTCTGAACTATATGGGAAGTACACATGGAAGATAGACAAGTTCTCGCAGATCACTAAGAGAGAGCTTCGAAGCAATGCATTTGAAGTTGGTGGCTATAAATGGTGAGGCCGTTTTTCTTTTCTTTAGCGATTTTTTGGATGCCATGATTGTTACCTGTTTTGGTGAAGTATGAATTTTGTAATTAATTCTATAGAATTGCTGAACAAACAATTCGGGGTGGCAGGTCATTTTCTATTGCTTCGCATGTTGCCCTGTCATCTATCTTATTGCTTGTACCTCACGAATGTGTTGGGTTTTGGTTGCCTTTCTGTTCTCGACTGTCAGCTTTTAGGATACTGATTACTTTGTGGCCTTGTTCAATGTATTAGGAGGTAATGCATGCAGCCTTGGGTCTATTATCCATTAATTATCTAGGCATAGATGATTGTTTTGGCTCTATGGAGTATGAACTAGGCACTTTTTTTAAATGCTCCATTGATATCCAGTGGACGTCTTATCTCTGATATTACGTAAGCCTATATGGAGATTGGAGGTAGGCTTGGGTTGATTGCATTGAGCTTTATATTTGCAATATAAAATTATATTTTGGGTGAGTGATATGCAGCTGTTATATTGAGTGTGCAAGTGTTTTCAGAATATTCTGTAAATCCGACGTTGCTGCTGTTATTTCCAGGTACATTTTGATCTACCCTCAAGGCTGTGATGTTTGCAATCATCTCTCATTGTTTCTTTGTGTAGCAAACCATGATAAGCTTCTTCCAGGTTTGATTGGACCCAGTTGTCAAATAGTGCCTTTTGTACTCCCTAATATGCTTATAACTTAACTTTGTGCACTACTACATGTCTACATCCCACTTATATCTATTTCTTATATTGTGGCGCAGGATGGAGCCATTTTGCTCAATTCACTATCGCGGTTGTGAATAAAGACCCAAAGAAATCTAAATATTCTGGTTAGTGAATCTGATATGTTAAGTTTCAATTGTTTTCCTTATTTTCCATCAAGATATTTGATTCTAGTTGTGATTCATAAACAATGTAGATACATTGCACCGTTTCTGGAAGAAAGAGCATGATTGGGGCTGGAAAAAGTTCATGGAGCTATCTAAAGTATCAGATGGCTTCGTGGATGCTGACACTCTGATTATAAAGGCCCAAGTTCAAGTGATCAGGTAGACAGCCTCTTTTCTTCTTTGGCGCCTCCTGCCCTGGTTAAGATTTTACTCTTTGTTTCATTCAGGGTTAGTTAGACATCTCCAAAGCAACTTGCACATATTTATCTTTTGCATTCAGCTTGCATTCATAGGAGGCAAGGATCGTGATTAAAGTTCAGTGAATTAGTGTCTTAGTTTAAGGAGGCGCGAGGCGCACCGAGGCGCTGGGGGGCTGTTGCGATGAGGCGCAAGGCGAAGGCGCACGCCTCATGCACACGAGGCACACTCTTTTAGCAAACAAAATTTTATTTTTCGAAACCTCAATTTGCAAAAAATTACCCCTTTTGTGGTATTAAAAAGGACCTATGGGTAAAGAAGTATAAACAAGGGATTAAGGGGCAAAGGGAAGGGTAGAAATAAGGTTACAAGAGAAAGAAAACTGGAAATTGCAGAGTCATGCGCCTCGCGTGCGCCTCAGTGCGCCTCGGTGCGCCTCAAGTGCGCCTCATGCACACTTGTGCGCCTCAGGCTTCTGAGGCGTTGGCAGCTGCGCTTCATGGCGCCTTGCTCCTAGGCGCGCCTCAGGCGCGCTTTTTTAGACTAAGATTAGTGTGTTAGCTTCTTTTGCTCATTTGAACACTTGGCTTCTGATGATTACTGAAGCATTTATGAAATTTTTTTTGTTTCTATTTTTGCATCAGCTGATATTGGAAGTTTTTTGTTAGGAACGACAGAATTGATAGCCCAGGTCCCCCCCCCCTTCTTGAAGAATGGCTCCTGAGGTCACTTCGTTTTTGTGATGTAGCTTTATGGCTGTTGTTTAATAAGTTTGTGTGAAGGACATCAGGTTTTAAAATTGTCTATCTGCAGATGTTAAGGCGTAGTCGGTTCTGATGGATTTTCCATTTTATTCCATTGTGTATGCTATCATATTGTTTGTTATTATAATGTTCCATTTGCTTTCAGGGAGAAACCTGATCGACCATTTCGCTGCCTTGACTGTCAGTATCGAAGAGAACTTGTTCGAGTGTATTTAACGAATGTAGAGCAGATATGCCGGCGTTTTGTTGAAGAGAGAAGAGGGAAGCTGGGAAAACTGATAGAGGACAAAGCTAGATGGTCAAGGTAATAGGGATTGTATGCTTGTGTATTCTGCTTTGTTCATCGCTGACGCATTTTGGAAGCGAGTATTTCTTTATTTGACATGTCAGACAAGATATTTGATGATGTATACAAACGAGCATATTTTACTTTTGGTTCTCAACCTTAACTTAACTTGAATTTTAAATTGTATGTGCTGCTTTCCATTTTTGCTTTGCATGTAGACCACCTCCCGGTTCATGGCTGCTATGTTCTCTCGGCTTTGATTATAATCCTCACAAGGAAGTTTGTTTATGAATTTCATAGTGATTGTTTCTGCTTATTCCTGTCTCTGTTATGTACTGTTGTCTGTGGTTAATCTACAGATGACTTTTGTCCAGTAGCAGGCTTGTTAACTTTAGATGATTTTTATTGCAGTTTTTGTGCGTTTTGGCTAGGAATGGATCAAAACGCTAGGCGTCGCATGTCTAGGGAGAAGAAGGATATGATCTTGAAAGTTGTTGTCAAGCATTTCTTTATAGAAAAAGAAGTCACTTCTACTCTAGTCATGGACTCCTTGTACAGCGGGCTTAAAGCGCTTGAAGGTCAAAGCAAAAGCAAGAAAGGGAAAGCTAAATTGCTGGAGGGTGAGGAGACACCTCCTCCAATCATTCGGATCGAGAAGGATATGTTTGTCTTGGTAGATGATGTATTATTATTACTTGAGAGGGCGTCTATGGAACCATTGCCTCCAAAGGATGACAAGGGGCCTCAGAACCGCACAAAGGTAAGCTTTGTTGAGTTAAATGTGTACACTGGTTAATCTGTTACGTTTGCAGCAGTAGCATGAACTTTCTAGGCTGGGTGCCCGAGGTGGGAAGATCAATGTATTGTCTTTTCTTTCTCTTTTAAGGTTCTGAGAAATGTATTTGATTCTGTAATCCAGGGATTCTTAAAAGATCGGGTGTTTAAGGCATGTAAATGAACTTCCTTTTTGGCATAGGTTGAAATAACTCCAGTACTATTGATTTGAGACCCAAGGACAACCGTCTGTTTTTATACTTTGTTCAGTGTCAAGGAGTAACGCGATCGTACTCCCGCTAGCTATGCCACGTTTGGTCCCTAAGTCGCTTCACTTGAGGTTTTGTAGTGGGAAGAGGTAGACTTGTCAATTAGTAATTGTCTAAGTAGAAGGTCATGGCTCTGGTTTTGAATGAATAATATTTTCGGAGAGGAAGTAAATTTTTTTGTCATTTTATTGGTTGACATGGAATATTGTTTGATGCTGTGGGCGTTTTCAACCACTGGGATGACTGGTAGAAGTCCTAGTTTGAGGTTTACTTGCTGCTGGAATGTCCTATCTTGACAAAATAGCATTAAGTAGCTTGACTCCATGAGCACTGGTGTATGTCTGGACTAACTGAGTTTGATTGTGTGGAAGATACTTTTGTCGTATTTTGGGGGAAGTGACAAGAAGTTGTGGGTATGTGGCTACTATCTTGTCTATATCTTTCTGATTTATAATTGTATCTCATGCTATTCTAGTGTATCTGGAATCTTTGTTGGAGAAACTTGAATATCTAGTAATATGCGTAGGATGTAGTGGAGTAGACACTTTCAGTTTAGGATCACGGGCATAAGAAGTTGTGGGTACTATCTACTCATTGTTATTGTCTTTCCTTATCTCAGAACCTACTCCTTGACTTATAATTGTCTACATGTTAATGATTCTATTTTATCTTGAATTTTCATGGGGAAACTTGAATATATAGTATGCTATGTAGGATGGAGGCAGTGGAGAGGACTTCAACAAGGATTCAATTGAGCGTGATGAGAGGCGTTTGACTGA
>JBBYHQ010294209.1:6284-21415 GCA_038382645.1 Spergularia azorica
CATATAAATAATGTCGTTTATGCTTCATGGTCTTACATGGACGTATGAGGTGCATTAAGTCTGTGTACTACCATATTTCCCTTCTATGGTTCATTACCTTCTTTCATCTGGTTAGACCTGATATCTTCTTTATTTTCCTCCCATCTGCAAAATTAGAGTAGGGGTGTCTTAAGTGACAACCTTGAGCCTTGGTTGGACACTGGGTGATTCGGCAGTGCCTTTATCTCACCTTTGCTTTACTTGATCTAGGTGGGACTATGCAAATACCGGATATTTGGATGCACTGAAACATCTTACCGATCTCAAAGATGAAGGTAAGACTGCCATGATCGTGCATTGTCTGTAATGTTAGCCATCAGGCCCACCACTGTGGTCTCGTGCAATTAAAACACTCAACGTGTATTTTCAGGCAAAATTAAGACTGTGGCTCTCACAAACTTTGATACTGAGAGGTTCTGAATAATTCTTGACAATGAGATTCCAGTTGTTAGCAACCAGGTAATGCAGATTATGTGTGTATTTCTTTCGTCTGGAACTGGTAGTCCCTGTTGTCTGTTCAACTCTGTAATATAAGTAACTTAACTGTTGTAGGTGCAACATTCTATCATAGACATGCGTCCTCAACAGCGAATGGCCGACCTTTGTCAGGAGAGAGGAGTTAAACTTATAACGTATGTATCGTGGCCCCAATACTAATCATCTTTTCTTCCACATCTTTCGTTGTCGTGCAATTTAATTTCAAACTCTAAACTCAATAATGTGTATGCAGCTATGGGACGGTGATGGGTGGTCTTTTATCTGAGAAGTTTCTTGATACAAACCTGTCTATTCCTTTTGCGGCCCCTCCACTGAACACTCCCTCCCTGCAGAAGTACAAAAGGGTAAACACCTACAACTTTGTTTTCGTACGTTCGTAGTTGTGGTTTGTAGTATTCCTTAATTGTCAAATTGAAGAATTGTTATCTGACTGAAAAAAGAAAAGGAAAGGAAGAATTGTGAAAGAGCACATTGCCAAATATATTCATCCTTCACCTTGGATGTGTGTGTACACTTTTACAGACTCCCATCCTCCATTGTAATGAGGGAACTTTGTGCCGAGATCTTGACAGTTCTGTCTTTAATTGGTTTAATTCTGGTCTTTCCGGCGTTGGCTTGGTTAGCTGGTGGTGTATTTTCCTAAACTTTCCACAATAAAAATGGTACGATAATTTGCAGATGATTGATGCTTGGGGAGGATGGAGAGAATTCCAAACATTACTTCAGACACTAAACAAAATTGGCAGGAAGCATGGGGTGTCTATTGCGACTGTGGCTGTCAAGTACGTGCTAGATCAGGTAAAACCTTCTTCTATAAAACCCCACTGTATTTATCCCCATAGTTGCTGTGTTTAGAGAACCCGAACTGTAATACTGATCGCCAGGACCTTAATAGAAACTTTGTGCTTTGTATATTTCAGCCAGCAGTAGCAGGTTCCATGATAGGTGTCAGACTTGGCCTGTCCGATCATATCCAAGACGCTAATGCTATCTTCTCGCTTGTTCTTGACGAGGAGGATGTCGAGAGCATCCGTGAGATATCAAGCAGGGGTAAGGATCTGATGAGAGTGATTGGTGACTGCGGAGATGAGTATAGGCGCGCATAGTTACATTAGCAGAGCCCATGGTTGGATCTTCCCTTACCATCTTGGGGCTGAAAGTTGTACTTTGTTACTCCCTAATATGTACATTTGTGTACAAAACAAAATTTTGCTGTATGCTTGATTGGTTGAGCTCGAATCAAGAATTTCTTATTCCATACTTTACCCAATTTGCTTACGACTAAGATATTGATTCAACGCTAACTAATGGATAATCCAAACTCGCTTCGTAATAAAGTCGAGTTTGAATAGTGAGAATTTGTAAACAAGTTAAGCTCGAACATTGAAACCCTAAGTAAGCTGAGTTCAAGCTCAATCATAAATCATAACGAGATTCATGACTCCTGAATCGATCTTAGACTCCGAATGGTTCAAATGAGCTCTTTTGTAGTCGTCAATTCGCATAAAGCGTGTAACTTCCAATTGAGGTACGAGCCATCAAGTACTAACTAATTTAATTGGATTTGTACCGAACAGGTTGGTTTGGACTTTTGAGTAACACTCATACATCCTTGAACTTAAAAATATCGGAAGAAATTAGTCTCGTATCATCTTAATCAAATGAGTGCGTAGATATAAATGTAACTAACTCTTAACTGTCAAACATAGTCAAGAGTAGAGAGACCCGCTTCCGCCATTTTCCTTTGCTGAGGTAAAAAAATTCATTCTCTCTATTCAACCCACACATGTTTCTAATTCTTTCTCACGGATTTCCATCGTATCTTTGACATTGCTATGATTTCCATGATCTCTATCTTTCTGGGGAATTTATTTCAGCTGTTATTTCTTGTAAATGTTAGTGCATATCAACTGTTTGATGAAATGCCGCAATGAATTCCGTAGAGTTTTTCCCTTGGTTTTTTTCTTCAATTATTTGTGGGATACGTTTTGTTTACTTCTGTTGACATAATTTCATTGATTATGCAAGATCATTTTTGTAAACTCTGTCATCTGATCATTTTTTCAGCTAGAATTTCGTATTGGATCATGCTCTCTCCTGCTGATTAATGCCCTTACCTATTTTTCATGAATTTTGTGGGTTTCAGGGTTTAGAGCTCTCTTCGTCGTTTCCGGTTTTAATCATTAAATTTCAGTGAGCGTTCAGAGAAGCAGAAGGCAAAAATGGATGGTACATTGCTATCTTCTTAGTTTGCCATTCATTTGAATGTAAATACATCGTCGCAATATTGTCGTAATGTAGGAGTATTTGCTAAGAGTTTCATTTCAAAGTAATGATCTTTGATACCTTTGATTAGCTACTTTCATGATGGGTTAACTTAGAAGATGACCTTTTACACAGCAGCATTCTGTTGTCAGACTTGTCACACAACTTATTAGGGACACTTTGCGAGCGTGATGTAATTTACATCCTTTCTATTGATCTTGAACATGAAGACATAAGGGAGGTGGGGTGAAGGGATTTGATTGGGGGTAATGGCACCGTGGAACTAGAGGATACTATCTTTTGGGTTCTGTCTTATGAAGAATCTTGTGGAGTTGGTGAATCAACAAAACTTTAGCGGAAAGATGAGGTTTTTTTTAGTCACTGTTTCATTCATATTTACTTCTTTGTCAAACCAAGTTTGGTGACTGTAGATAGGGAAACCATTTACTCGAAATCATATGAAAACCCGTCAATTTCCGTAACAAATGAAATGCTGAGTTTTTGCTGATAAATTCTGTTTCGACTTTTCAGTCGATTCACAGCCAACTATGGAGGAGACTGTCTTGGTTGGTGATGATTTAATGACGGGGCCTCCATCACCTATCCTCCCCCAAGAAATATCTTCTCATGTGCTTGAAGGTGTCGAGCTGTGTGATGGCTTGCTGAGGAATCTATTCTTGTGTAAGATTCTTTCTTGGACTGACGTTTTGGGTAAACCTTGGGAATTATTTGTTTGCTGCTCTTAGACTGCATAGCCATATGTGAAACTTCAGATATAGTTTTGTGAAAAACTATCCTTGTAATTAAGCCCTTACACCTGCTTTTGGTTTTAGGTTTGCAGATCAATGATATCGAACCATTTTGTCAAGATGAGATTGCTCTATACCGACAGTGTGTAGAGAAAAGAGTAAGATAATCATGCCACCTTGTGGATATGTTTAGTTGATTGATTGTTTAAACATGAATTAGGCTCGACGATTGTTACTATACTCAGTGCTAAATGTAATTTGCTCCAAACCTGCGAATCTGTAGGATAAGGAAATCAGGCAAAGGCTACAAGATAGTGAACACAAATTAGGGCTATCAATGCCACTTGATCAAGCTAATGAAAGAGCCACTCAACTGGAGTCCGACGTCACGAATCTAGAAAGGTATAAAATGCATGACTAATTAAATATTTTCTTTGTCTATATCCTTCTCTTCATTTATAATTGTTGTCTAATCTATTCTAGACAATACTTTATGTATATATTCGAAACCCAAGTATTTACTAGGATGACACTTGGCATGCAATCACTAAATTATATTTAAAAAAATGATCAAAAGTCGGCAAAAATCCAATAATCCATAGTTTTTGGCGCAAAATGGTATAAGAACAAATATGGCTTCAATTTTTGTGTAGCTCCTATAGGTCATATTATGTGTCGTACATTAGAGCTACAAACCTACAATAAGTTTCCTAATCAGCCAAAACCCCACGCTACCCATAACGGGTGATAGAAGACGAAGGGATTTAAAAGAGCCCCAAATGTGAGAATCAGCCCCTCAAATTCATCAAGGGAACTCCCAAGGTGGTAATGATAATGTTTGGAGAAAAAAATCAATACTATGAAAAAAGAGGCCAACGTGGCAAAAATTGGACAAAACTGAAGGCTATAATCCATGAATTTTGGCCCAAAATGGCTCTGGACCGAAAACGGCTCTAATTTTTTTGGAAGCCTCTACGGTTATTTCTATGGGTTTTCTCAAAATATTAGAGTCAAAAACAAATGATAGATTCCCTAAACTATCGAAAGAAGCACGTTAGCTTTATCGCGGGCCGTGTCGAGTGGCTTTTGGCTCAGATTGGCTTCGGAACAAAAATGACTAAATTTTTTGTAGAAGCATTTAGAGAGTTTTTATCAGATATTAAAGCCAAGGACCTATGGTAGGTCCCAACATCCGCTAAAAACGCACTCTAGCCTCAAGGGGTGATGTGTGCAAAGGGGTTCAAAGAATTTTTTAAAGAAAGGAATCAAGCCTAATATTAAACACGGGTAATCCAAGGCTGTACGTGGCAAAGTTTTGAGAATATTTAGCTACTTTGAAACACAAGTGGTCAAAATTGGCTCGACTGTTTTTTGCCCAAAATTGCTCCGGATTCTCTCAAAGATGCATTTTTCTCCGGATTATAACCTGTTACGAGAGCAACATATTACTGATTCACGTATTTCCAATGCAGTCATTGAGTTGCGCTTTATATTTGCTGAACATCTAAATAATCAATGCGATGGAATGTCTGCAGCTGCCTGACCTGCGTCCTTGTAAATTCTGTTTTCAGGCGTTTGATTCTTGCCAGTGGAATGGAAGGAGTCGAAGGATTTCGCCAAAGATGGAGTTTGCATGGGCGTCTCACTGATACCAAGTAAGTATAATCAATAGATGATTAGCTACAGTCATGGATTCATGTACTCTGTGATGATCATGTTGTTGGTATAAACTTATGAAAATGATGCAGGAAAAGGTTGGAGTCCTTGAAGCAGGGATTGGAGAACAGGAAGAAAGATGATCCACGGCCAGCTGAGCCTCCAACAACCCGACGATGGTTTTTCTGGTGAACGCAATATCCTTGGTGAGGTTGTCTTCGTGTTCCAGTTGACTCGGCAGTCCGTCATATGCATTGTCAGTTTCTCATAGTAACCAGATTAAGTATCGCTAAGAACTGTCCAATTGTTGAATCTTTCTCAGTCATCTCTTGTGCATCAGTGGCTATCAATAGTATACTACCCAATATTGGTTCAAGAAACATTGATTCGACAAATATTCTAAATTGATCACATTTGTATATTTTTACATTGCAGACTAGTATGTGCCATGTACAATCGATTGTTATGTTGAGTATACAAGCTTCAATGGCGATTATTACATCCGAATCTTTAAAACGAGTGTTTTTGAGGTGGGTGCAATAACATGACATGAATCTTGCACATTTACAGATTGCTCTGGTAGAACTTATATGCTTCTTTCCTCACCAAACTCACTTCATCCAAACCAAGATTTAAATTGCGGGTTTTATGATAAAACGAGAAAGTGGCAATTCAGTCCCTACACTTTTTCAATGGCGAATGATGCCGAAGTACAAAACTAAAAACTGATAATTAATTTCTCTTTCTGCTATTGAGATTTGAGACTGATATACAACATCAGGCATTGATCACCTCGAGTTTATATTGAAAGGGTAAAATTAAGTGACTAACAAAAATTGATGTTACATCTAATTTACAAATAATTAGCTATGTACACAATATACATTCTCTAACCTTGAATCTCATAATGAATTAGCCAGACTTACCTAATTTCTAAAATCCAAGTTACACAATCTCTCAAGAGTTCAAAATTTTGTTGAACCGCGATTTTATAAAACACTTGCATTTTTCTGCGGAACTCAGACGGATCTTCCACACACTTGAACGGACCGGCACATTTACACTGCTCAGTCAGGTGGCGATCTTTGACCATGTGGCACTTGACGCATACCAAGTCCTGCAGATGGTAGAGGCGTTCACGCTGCCTGACTGTTTGGAGCAGTGAGTTTTCAACCTTCTCTCTATCGTAAGGATGCCCACATTGTGGCACTGCACATCGCCATTCCTGTGTGAGCAAGGTCGGGTCCCTGCCTAGGTCGAGGTCTCGAACATCATTACAGTAGCTGTTCAATGCAGTCGATAAAGAGTCAGACATCTATAAAAGATCAAAATCTTACAGGGAAAAGAGATGGTTTGAGTTCATTCACCTGCAAATCATGTTTGGTAACACAAAGGATGAAGGGGGAGGAGAAAATTCAGCTTCTGGAGCAAACTCTTTGACACGAATGTATCTCAACAAGTTCCTTCTCATGACCTGCAGATGGTACAAGACAGTCATTACAGCTCAAATAAAAACTCGCAATGACAACGGACAATCAAAACGAAAACTAGATTGCAATGGCCAGTCTACTGCAGTTATATCAAGAAATAAATTAACCATATCATTTCAGAAATACACTCGTTTATGTAACTCCAACACATGCAAAGGGGTATTCCAAAGGAAGATACTAGTCTCATTCAACAGCATAGCTCAGCACTTCGGTAAAACATATACGGGTTCCATTGACCGGTATGTCAAATCTAGCATCTGTCAAGATCACTGTTTTTTTATTCCCCTTCGCGCAAAACAAAAAAAAAACAAAAAAAAAAAGAGAGAAAATGCATAGCTCGGTACTTCTGTTATTAAGGAGTTGTATAATCTCGCTTGACAATTTGTGTTTTTTACACATCATCCCAAACATGCAGAATAAACAAAACCTTTTAAGAGAACGGCATTAAAAACATCTTCACTTAAGCAAACAAGCACCATATCATATCAACCAAAGAAAACACAACCATAATGGTCGAGGCAAATTTCATGTTTTAGTTTTATGATCCAATTTGTTAAACACAAATACTTGTAATGACTCTAAAAGAACCACTACAAACAATTTCAATGCAACTAGCCAGCTACTCTGTTAGAAAATCCTTCTCAAATGCCATGTTTCTTCAAATCAAAAAACTATATCTACTCTTTATGAATTACGTTGTTTTAATTGATAATTAACTTTGATCATACAGTCGGGTTACGCTGCATATATTATGAAGTAGTAGCATGAGGTTCAGAGTCGGTTACCAGGACATCATGCTGAACATTTTGGTCCAACGCCAAAACAGCACAGATATGTTTTATAAATTCCAACGCGCTGTCCCCAGTACGAACATTTCCAGAAAGCTGAGGATCAACTTTTGACAACTCGTCATGATTTTGATGCCTGTTTACAGCTTTTGAGTGATGAACTATCTCCCGTACAACCGTGAAAAGTTTATCTGAGAAGTAGCTGCTGATCTGCAGCATATAAAATTAAATCAGTATAATTCGGTAACGATGAACTCAAGAATACTAAGGATTTCAGTTCCTAATGAATACCTGGTCTTTGAGATGTTCAACCAAACGTGCCTCAAACTTCTCAGCAACTGGAGCTGTGATTGATGGCGTGCATAAATCACCATCCTCTAGAAATGATTCATTTGCGGTATGGTTCAGAGCATATTCCCACGGTTTATACATGAATTCAGAGACAGTTACAACAAAATGGTCCTGTAAGCGAGACGAGGAATTATGAGTGTGGAAAGTATTGGAGGATATGAGATCATCATGATAGCTTTAACATTCAAGCACCCAGGATTTCATAAGCCTAAGCTTGATACATCATGAGGTTTGCTGTCTAGAGGTATGAACTTTACATTCAAGCAGCCAGAATTTCATAAGCCTAAGCTATGACTTGATTTTTAAAAAAAAAAAAACAGAGAGAGAGAGATGCAAGTCCAGTGGCATGCATGTCAATACTATTGAACATTGCACAAACTAATATGATAACTTTAAACTAGGCAGCAGAGTATTATCAGTTTTGCCCCTTGTACCGGGAGTTAAGAACAGTTCTACAATGAAACAACTTACTTGAGTAGCTTTTGGTAAGTGCTCAGCAATACTCCAACTGGACACAATATCCACTTGAAGTTCACCAGTAGAGAAAGCTGAGGTGCTGGTGGATGCTGCATCGTGGTCTTTGGCCTGAATGCCTCCATAATTGTACTACAATATGAGAGAAAACGCATCAGAAATTAAGCCACAGAATACGGCAATTTGGTACGGGTTGTTGATCAGTGGAAAATCATTTGTTTGACGAGTGTGTGTTTTCCACGGAGATATAAGCTGCCCCTAATGCCAGGTTCAGAATACAGCGGCCACAGTATCACTATGTCAGACTGTGGACTGGATCATAAGGCTCAAAATCCTGGTATCTCACCACATATAAGTTCAAATAATCTTTTTTAACCTTACTATGTGGATATTGTGGTTAAGTAACATATAGACTGGGTATATAAACACATCTAAGCAAACTTAACGATCCAAAAGTAATCAGAAACTTCCAGTAGTGCCATTAGAAAGAAAAGAAGAAAAAAAATGCAGGTAGTGTAAATGAATCGTAGCAAACCTGATCCATGAAAAGCAAGGAGTGCCAAAAGTATAGTGGTTCAATCTCAATCCACTCGAACATGTCCCTGTACAGAGCCACTAGTTATTTATCAGAAATGTGTTTGTGTTATGAAGAAACTTAAAAATGGCTGACGCCATACCTGGTCTGTAGGGCTTTAAGCAAACTGTCACAGTAAGCTCTTGCTCCAGATAAGTCTGCCTTTCCCGTGTCTAAAATAATTTTTGAGAAATTTGCAAAAACAATGGTGGCACCCAACTTTCGGAACTCTGCCAACAGCAATGCAAACACCTTTTGCATCACCTGTCATCATGAGATCAATTGTCATCAGTATAATTTCGAACGTGGAAACACTATATTTATTACAAGATAGGTATGCAAAAAACAATCCCCAAGCAGGCACATGCAAAAGTTAAGTCTAAAGTTCAAAGCACAGAGGAAGGTCAGTTAGTGAGCAACGATAAAAATAGACATGAGGCACACATAGCATGGTGGGTTTTATTACTAAGCAAAGCTTTTCACTTAAGAATAACCCTATAAACCCTCCGTGGCTATACGTAAGCATTTACCTTGCAAAGCATCGTATGAAGGGCGGGATCATGAAGTTTTGATTGTGGGCTGAAATAAGAAAGTAATAACTGGTTAGAAAGACTGGACCAATAAAGACATAATTTAGGCATCAATACTGTTGGCTTATCCAAATACCAACCTACAAAGCCATCGATAAAGATGCTGTAATATTGCATCAGCAAAAACATTTCCCGATGTAATTGCATCTTGCAAGCATCGTTGGACTAATTGTTTTAAAACACGGAATGCAGGTCCACAGGAAGTCATCTCATCAAAGCCATACTGCTCGCTGGACATGTGTAGCTCAGAATCTGTATCTTGTTCAAATCCATATAAACCACTACCCTCAATTTCATTAATTAGACTGCTCTTCAGAAGAGCATTAACAGCCAAATGATGGATCTGCAAGGAAACCAGAAAAATAATTAGTCTTTATATTACAAGCACAATGCAAAGGAAAGATGTGATAAGGAAGCCACGGTTCTGAACCTTCAGCTCCACTGTAACCTTTCTGTATGCTCCAGGGTAAACAAGAACAGGTTGATTGACCTGTGAAGCACAAAATGGAAGTTAAGTCCCAACAAACATACGAATAGATCAATTGTTCCTGCATGATGCATGTATTCTATCCTTTCAAAAAGAAAAAGAAAAAAAAACCCGCTTAGGCTACAACCTTGCTATTACAGCCAACAGTATACAAAGTGACAAACCATTTGCCTTCAAAAAGAAAGTGGCAAACCATTTGCCTTTAAAAAAAAGTGACCAACCATTTTGGAAAAAAAAAACTTAAATTGGTAATATGCTTGATCTTTTCAGGATGGAGGGTTTAGCACTTTTGAAGCTAGAGAATGGGAGATTAGCAATATCACTCTCAAAAATCAGCTTAATATGAAAGGCTCAAATACAAGAAAATGACCAATTCAGGATTGCACATAACTTATCTAAAGTACAACAGCGCCTCAGACACCAAAAAGATTCTTTGAATCAATCAATATGGTAAGGTTTTAGCTATTTACTTGTACCAAAAAGAGAGAAAAAATATAGCTACAAATGCAAACCTCATCCAAAAAACACGAGGCATCTTCGCTAAAGCCACCTAAATCTGGAACACCATCGTCAGAAATCCAAAGTACCTGCAAAAGTCAGAATATATAAGAAACTACTAAAAATGCATGCACGGGGAGGAGCAATCAAAACAAAAAACAAAAAAAAATTCAGCTCTTTTTACTCTTCATCGTTTCCACTCTTTTTTACCTTTACACCAGACAAGTCACCAAGTAAGAACAAAGGAAAGACATAAATCTGTGGTTAACCATCACCCTGCTATTGTAGGGAGCAAATGCCATTGAGCATGAAGAGTCTCTGACATAAGAAAGTCTCAAGCTTGAACAGATATTTTTCCCGAATAATTATAAGAACCAGACGATACCTGCTGATTATCACGTAATGCTCTAGAAAAGAAGATATCTATAGTGTATACAATCCAATCAAGGTCAAGGTTTCCAAGAGGTACCTGCATGATGAGAAAATATAGGTTCATGTGTGAGTCTAAACATCAATTTAGGAAGGGAGAGAAAGCCACAGCATTTTGCCTAGAGATACTGACATGTGCATATCTTGAAAGAGAAATTCTCTCATGCAGCCACTGGGATGATGCTGCACATCTTTGGAGGGCAATTTTAGCAGCAACAGTTTGCCAGCCAACAGCCTGTATAACATGATACCAATCAGCCCCCACATAAAAACAATAAATAGTGCACCATACATAGAGTTCTAACTTCTAAGGAACAATTAGGGTAGGCCGTACCGGATATTGACTATCACGAGCATTGGCAGGGATGCTCACGCAGGGTAGGTCATTCAGAGCTGGAATACCTGACTTCAACAGCTGAACACTTTGGCACTCAATAACAGCAATGCCAGGTCGGTTACTGTGCGGCCTGGAGATCAGAGAAAGATTGATAAATTTAATTGTTCACTTAAAAGAAGAAATTTCAAGCTAGAGCAAAAACATAATGACTCCTAGGCTAAAATGTGTAGAAGTGCCCAGAAGAGTAAAAATTTAAAAGTCCCATTTATCAGCAATTTATCCTAGTCATTAGTTAAGGGAAACTCATAAAGCCCTACCAAGTGAATTGCAACTCTAGTATCAGGATTCGGGCATGATCCACCATAATTCCACTTAAAAATAAATTAAACAAGCGCATCCAAGTTGATTTGTCGGAAGCTGTAAGTTACGTCTGTACACAAATTTTACTGCTGTATAAAAAGAGGGTTAAACTCAAACCCAGGAGTTAAATTATAAGTACATAATTGGCCCAGCTGTTACAAAGAACTGTATCCTTGTACTCAATTCATACGGTAGACACTGTACAATGATAAATATACATAGCATTTTAATTACTCTAATGGCACACCTAAAACCAACTTAAGATAATTACCACAGAACATGAATTATATCATAGTTTGTTTCCACACTACTTTTAAACTTGCACCATTGGCTTTTGCAGCCAATTACACAAACTGTTCTAAAAGAAAAAACTATTCATGCCTGGCAGTTCACAACAATCACAAGGAAGTGGTATAATTAGTGTGTTTTTTTAACCAATGCTAATTGCTAACAGATGATACCCACCAAGGAATTCAACGTAGTAATTTCAGAAATTATCTCTTTAGAGAGTAACCTGTGTTCGGTAATAGTTCTTTGCATAAGCTTCTCAGCTTCATGATTTTGAACTACGTAGTCCACCTGAATATTATGGCACATAATGAACATAAGTCCAGATTATACAAGATAAAATGCAGACTTTCTAACAAGTTTCCGGACTTGCCTTGTATAAGATGACACCTTGAGAAATAGAGGGTTCTATGGACAAAGCTTGGCAAGCTTCATGATAAAGTCTCTTGATGTTAGTAGGATTCAACCCTTTGATTTGGTGCGGATCAACCACGACAAAAGAAATCATATTAGAAGCAGGGAAATATCCCCCGTATACTGCCCGCCCTTCACAACAGCTGAGAAAGAAAGAATGATAAGGCTCTCAGAGCTTTAATTACATTATTTACTCACAGCCAAAAGCCATACGAGTGTTAAATAGATACAATAAAATCAAGCCAGTGCCTCAAAGCGCTGCTGCGTATGGCGAAGTAAGGAAGGGTCAGATGTACGCAAGTCTTACCCAGTTAGCCATATGTTGGAAACATAGAGAGGCTACTTACAAATGACTCGTGATGAAAATTGGGTTGGAAATTTAACGGATAGACTGCTACATAATAATACAAGTGCGGACAGCTTTGTAAGCCAATCTGCTTTATTTCCATCAATTTAAAATTTCCGAAACCAAAGAATAATGAGTCTTTGGCTCCATTAGAATGGACACAAACACGTTTAACTAAATAAAGTAAAATAAAAAGAAAATCAAGAGGGCGACGTTCATTTACAAATATATATATATATATATATATATATATTATTAGACTATCATCCATAATTTTATCCACAATCACGCAACGACGAATGTCACTTAGGGCAAATGACTAAACTCCAATTATACAACAATCACAAAAAGGAAGACTCAACTACCTGAAAAGTTCACTCTTTGCCCTCAAAAATACGAACATGTACTACTACCAGCAAAGAAGAGTTGTTCACCTAACTTTTGTAGGCCAAAGCAACAGGTGCTTTTGAAGGAATCTCAATCACGTTTGTACAACTAAATTGGGATTCTTTGTAGTGTTAGCATTGTAGGAGCTCTTGTACTATGCTGGTCCTCTTTTGAATATGCCCCATTTCTAAATTCTTTATGTTTCCTTTTTTGGCAGCGTCATCCAAATCTTAATGTTTCCTTGTTTGTGAACATTTTTATGGCTAATTGCCAACCTAGCCAGTCTCATCCACCACATGCCTCACCTTCTCCATCCTCCATACACCTACCACCACAAAGGCACAAACCATATCTGAGGACCAGCTTATTATTGACCAGAACCACCTTAGCCTAATCTGGTCAGCTCTAGCCCGCCCCAATCCCCTCCATCCCATCTTCGTACCTCTCTGCTCTCTCCTCAATCACCTCAAGATCCGGCACGAGGTAGAGGCCGAGGCGCTTGTGATTGGCCTGGAATTCTGGATGATCAGGCTTGGTATGGTAGATTGACGCGGAGTCTGGGTAGGTATGCGTGGTAGTCTAGGATGGTCGTATCGGGTGGTTGTGATGATCTTTGATGTCTTGGGATGACAGGCAACAGTTGGTCACCGGTGGTGAAGGTTGAGCCAGGTGGGCATGGTTGGACAAGAGCTCATTTTTTCTTTCCTCTATTAACCCTCTTTGGTCTATATGCCAAACTCAAATGTAAAGAATCCAATGAAATGGAGGAGTAATATCTAATGTTTCTATCCGGAAAGAAAAAAAAAAAGTAAAAGAGAAGGGGTATAGCAGCAGCAGTAGTAATATTGGCTTCTGTGTTCAATGATATGACAGTAACTATACTTTGCAGCCAAAATAAACATACTATCAAAGCTCTCTATGAGTTGCCATCCCGTACGATACAAGACTAGATGGCAAGACCTTGATTACGAGAGATCTGGCATTATATGGGAGTACGGGACATCCTTCTCAAGTCCATTTCCTTATCATATAACCAAAAAACGACAAATCCCAGAAACAAAAAATGACGAACAAGTTACAAACAGAATTAATTACCTGTGGTATAAATAAAAGAAGGGGAGAGGCATCTCAACATAATGACATTCAGCTGTTGTTTTCATCTGCAGTTCACTTAGGCTCCACTCAGCTTGGGCATTACGTTTTTTAGCAGCTTTATCTACTTTACAGACACAACCCATCTGGAGGACAGCATTATATTCTGGTGGCACCTTGGTTTCATATATGCCCTGATAGAACAATAGCAACCATTGAAATACAGACATAACAGATATCGCAATTGGCAATTTAACAAACACAAAACAAATTTGCTCTTATATTATCACAAGTCAATTAAACATGGTATTTGATTCTTACACCCATCTTAACCTTCTAGAAGTAAAATTCAATTAGTAGAAAGACAGTCCACGTGTAGTCCACAGTGACCCAACCAGAATGTTATGCCATTATGGATACTGAACCCAGTGCTAGAAAATTGAGGGCAAAAGCAAGGGAAGCTTGATTAATCATAGCTAACTAAACATTGCAGACGATCTCCATTGATGTTAAGGTCTCAGAGCAATACCTTGCAAGTCGTAATTTGTGACTATCTAGCAAGTCAGATTGAGAATAAAATAGCATGGTCCAATGTAAATCGACTTACGGAAAAGTAAATTTATTGACTAAGAAATAGCGACGATAAATTATGCATAACAACATCCTTCGTGCCTCAAAGGCTCCCCCTATCATGAGTTAAGGGACATTGGACTAAGCAAACTTTCACTTGTGTTAAAAAGCACAAGAAGGTTATTTCTGAATGTCCCAAATAATAATCCACTAGTTTTAAACCCGTGCGTTGCACGGTTCAAATATTATATCATTCTTAATGATGTTTATGTTTATAACCAATTATGCTATCATTTCAATAAAAATAATTCATACCAATTGTTGTGATGTTGCTTACATGTATTTTAAAATCTTGATCAATTCAAAAAAAAAAAAAATACAAAGATGTCTAGATTGTTCATGTTTAAATTATACAAACAACATTTCTTATCTATACTCTTCAAAAACAC
>JBBYHQ010294225.1:0-21410 GCA_038382645.1 Spergularia azorica
ATATGAAGGTAATGATAAGCAGATTGACTTCTAAGAGAGAAAGGGGAATGATTCAATTCTTGAAGAAAAGGGGCTTAATGAAGTTTTTTCCAATTCCAAGGGATTTCAATTGATGAAGGTGTGAACTAGAAGATAAAATGAGCGAGGTTTCAGCTTTTGATAAATAAATAAATAAAATAAAATAAACTTTACATCGAGAGGCAGTTTAACTGTGTTCCACAATAGAGATGGGCCAATAACCATTTTCAACTTCAAATCAAGACCAGAATAAGAAGATAATGAACTCAATAGGTATATGCAATGAACTCAATAGGTATATGTTAAAACATAAATAAGCACCTGAGGATGACGGGTGATTCTCATAATTCCTGTTTCCCAAAGATGCATCTTAGGTTTGTCAACAGCTGCAACTTCTAGCAAATTAAAGGTCGATGGATACAAGAAAAGAAATGAAATGTAATTTGATATCCAGAGCAGCTGATGGACTGCAGGAACACTTTGAAGCTGCCATAATTGTACACCATCATATCTGTGATTTATAAAATACACCTGGAAACATACCCAATCAGAATTTCATCAGATGTTATGATTTACGGATCAATTGATGTACCCAATAGCAATGTGATTCTTTAAAGGAGAAAACTGCATCCCTTGATCTGCAAAGCCAAGACAGGGTAAAGATGCTAAATGCAAAAACAGACAACCCGAAGCTGAGAAATGCCAAATCTTACCACAGTGCTGACAGCAAGAGGCAGGGATACTCCTGCAAATAGAACCCGGAATGCACGTTCACCAATAATTTTCTCGCCAACATTCCTAAAACTAGCCAATCCACTATGCACAGCAGCAAATATGATAGTGAGTGTCAGCATCACAACCTGCATAAGATCATCCCGGCATCACATACTCGCAAATCACAATGAGTAATCCAATATCACATTCACAATTTCACCTCAATCAAACTTTTTGCCCTCTATCTACCTGAAGAACACGCATTTCTCCCCTAATCAAAACAATTCCTTTCAATAGTCACAACCTTCCCTGATGTAAAAGATACCCTTAGTAAGCACCCTACCTTAATTCATATGTACTTCCACAAGATTAAGTTGTTCTCTCAAATAAAGGGCGAGAATTGGGCAACCTAATGGTACCTAAATTTTGGTATCGCCCTCACAAATCACAATGAGTAAATAGTAATCCCATATCACATTCACAATTTCTCCTCAATCGAACTTTTTTCCCTAATTCTACCTCAACATCGCACCTATCTCCCCTAATCAAACAATTCCTTTAAAAAGTCACAACCTTCATTGATAAAAAACATACTCTTAATAACCACCCCCACCTGAATTTCCTCAGTACTCTTACAGAATTAAGTTGCGCTTCAAAGGAGGGGCGATACTCAAATCTCGATATCAATCTCAATATCACCCTATTACATAATTCACAAACCCTTGCTACAAAACTCAATTGGGGAAGTCTAAACTCAACATTGGTGAAAACTGAAAAGGGTGGCAAACTCGATCATTTCCACCAAGTGTCGCGCTATCATCTTTCTAATAACGTAACCTACACTCTATCAATCCAATCAAACTTCAATTAAGAGCATGGCAATGCAAATTAAAACACACAATTCAACACTAAAAAAAAAACACTAAGAATTCACAAAAAAGAACAAATGAAAAATTCAACCTCAGGGCCATTGGTTACGCTTTCGAGAGCAGCGATGAAGGACTTGCCAAACCCAGTAGAATTATCAATCCATAGATAATTGAGCGCGAATAGCACAACCCCTAAAATCACAGTAAAATAAACCCAAGAAATAAGCTTCTGAGAACTCAGCTCAAACGCCGCGGAATCTTCTCCGACGGTAATATCGTCGGAATTGTCATCGGAGTCACCAAATGAGGTGCCGGCGAGCAATCTCCGGCGGAATTGAAGGGGGTTAGGGGTGAATTTAAGAGTTGCGGGGGTGAATTTGGGGGAAATTGAGGAGAGAGAAAGACGGGAATTGAGAATTAGGGTTTTATTAGGGTTTTGAAATTGGGGGCGAAATGAGGTGAAGGAGGTTGATAGTACAAGTGTGGACGCCATTGCTGTAACTTTGGGAGGTTTGGTACGAGAGGGAAAGAGTGTGGAGGGAATGAGGGATAGAGTGTGGAGGGGGAGTGAGGAAGTTTCGGTTTTTTTACGTTTCGTTTCGTTCGAATTTTATGGGAGAAATATAAATGAAGTGTAAAGACCAATTATGGAGTAATATTCCGTAGTAGTCTATGAAACACAACCACCTCTTCTAGGTCGAGTGTCGTGTTCAGTACGGTATCAAACACGGACTCCGGGAGGACATGGTTGGTGGTTACTCGTAATAACAAGAGTTGGACAACCAAGAGCATGATCTTGCAATATTTTGTGGGAGAGTGAGCAACTATATATGGCTGTCTCGGTATATACTACACTGATGGCCTGGAGAAAAAATCATCATCTTAAGGCCTTGATGCGGAGCATCATAATCATACTGGGTTTCATACATTGTCATATGGATCATGCCAAGAGCGAGAAAGATATGCGATCTTCATATTGTTGTCCATTTTGGTTTCAGCCGGCTCACTAACCTATTGTTTATCGATATTTTTGAAACTCCAACGATCGTGTAATTGTTCTTGTTGTAGTATTAGTTTGACATGGTATGTGCTATATGCCGCTCTGGCCTCTCCGACAAGCGTAGGAATTAGAATTTTTATGAATTTTAACTACTATTCGAGTGTAGGATATTGCTTACCTTAGCTTAATGACGTTATTGAGATCTACGAGAACGTAGCATTGCTTAGTCAGGGCCTCCTCTACGAGTTTTGTCCCAAGTCCTCCACTTCGGTGGGCTAGAGAAGCTCTACCTTCTCACTCCATTAAAACTAGATTTTCACATTTTTCGTACTTTCTCAATTCCTAAAAATTGCAAACAGAGTACGCTAGAATTTCAATTTCTCGATACTATTCAAACACAAGCATCAGCTTTTCACACCGAAATGTCATTGTGGTTTTCTGAATTCTTTCTTCTACTAAGTATTATTGTTTTCTTTAAATTGTTGACATTGTAGATCTTAATTTCTGTCACAACTCACACGTTTAGACTAAACGTTTTAACAATACAAATAAATAAAAAACGAATAGAGTAAACACCAGTGCTAGAATGTTTGGTGACCTTCTATGGGACAATGGACCATGAGTGTGATCCGAGTATTAGTGAACTATGAAGTGAATACTAAAATGGAACTGATGGGTAGATCTATAATCGCATGCATAAATTCCACATCCATGCAATTGTCTCTTTCTTGCCTTAATAACGTACTGTTTACACATCTATCGACTGGTATTTCGTCATTAGTAACTCTGATAATCAAGAGGAGTTCTAGGGTGCTCGACAAGTACCGCAAAGAATCATAACAAATCATTTTTTAAATAATTTAATAAATTTTTCTAAAAGGAAAAAATTATCAAATTATATTAAATATAGTTTGTACAATGTATACATAAGCATAAAGGATTAAATAAATGCAATTAACCATTTTTTTCTATTTTTTTTGTTATTTACAATATAATTTATAAAATATATTTAAATAAAAATAATGGATGGTGTAGATTGATTTTTAACATTATGGATGGTTGAGATGATGGCTCTTATGGTACTTTGCGGTATTTGTCAAAAACCTTAGAATTACTCGATGATCAAACATATACTTTGGGATTGGTGCCTCTTTCTTAAAAAATACTCCATTCTCATATATTAATAGAGTACGTACATAGATTTCTTTTCCATTCTCATACGTGAAGTAATAAGAAAACATTAATGGCAAAATTTAAGCAAAGGACACATCACATTAACCAACATATCATCTTTCATGTTCATGGACATTTCGCGAGTGAAACACAACTTACACCAGATAGAACACATTATTAATTAAGGAGAGAGAGATATGGATGGCGTGATTCATATGAATGCAACACTCAGTGTGTTAGAAGCGTTAGTACAATTTAATTTTATCCCCACGAATAAAGTTTCATGTAGCAAGCTAGTTCGGTGAGAAAAAGACATTATGCATATGCATTTTCGAACATTTCATAATGGGTTTGAGAAATGACTATGATTTTGTCAAAACATTGCAATACATTTCAATGCAAATATGTCTATTATATAAATAAGATCCAATAAATCTATGGCCTTGACTGAAGTAAACTAGCAATTATTGCACTAACAAAATCACCATCCTTAGCTTGACTAGCTAATTATTATTTTTGACTAGCTAATTATAGTAAACTTATTGAGTTATTGTTATCCAATCCAATGTCATTACTTTTGTTATTAATAGTAGTATCTTCTTATATATGTACATTTACGTAAACCATTTTTGAATTCGAATTGAAATTAATAGGTTCATGATAAGTTGATAACATCTTTGTATTTCAATTAATTTTAGATCAATTAGCATTTAGAGACGATTTTTATAACGGATACTAGTTCTTAGTAATAGATGATAGCTTCCTTTATCGTGGTAGTGTGAGTTTTAAACGTTTATTCCGTTATCGTTAACAACCGAAAGAGGTATGATCTGCCCCAAAAGCAATCTTACCAAACACGATTAACTCCTTCACTTTGTTAACAAACCAAAAGTTACATCACTTTTCAGCAAAAGTTAACAAACACAACTATTCTATTCACGACATTTAAAAGAGCCGAGGTACTGTGAAAAAAGCAAGTGCAAACATTAGCAGTAAATTGTAGTCTGTACCGCAATTTGACTTAGTTCAACCCACATTAATTATTCTAACTCCAGTCAATCCAAAATTAAACTCTATAAAAGTCCCTATCACCAGTCCAAGTCTCCAACTCAACCACATGCATGGTAAATAGGTACAGTAAAAAAATAGATTGAGACTTTCATCCACGGGTAGACGTAGGGTATTGACTATTGAGAGTAGAATTGGATAATTAAATAATTGATTGATCTGGTTCAAGATATACATTATGCAAATTTACACTAGGTAGTATAAATTGTACGAAAATTAACTCCATTTAAATTAGAGTGAGACACGAAATGAGACATGAAACTGAGACAAAGGATCTACATTCATTTGAATAACTCGAAATAAAATCAACTTAAAGCTGACCCGTCACAACTCGTATCAACCCCAATTTAGCTTGACTCTAAATATAATCATAATCTCTTAATATAGAGTCCCCAACTTGGAAATGAAATAGTCATGAGGAGATACTTTGTCGACCGTAACTATACTCAACTCGTATCCAAACTAAGTTACTCACAGAACATGCTATAGCTATACACTCCAATTTTAGTCCCGATTGCTAAACCAAAGCCTAACAGGCTAACACCTCTCTCGGGAAAACACAGTATTTTCACATTGTACTTTGTCGAGAGTAATTCTACTCGACTTAAATCCGAACCAAAACAAGACGAATAGGACAATGATGAAAGAAAGAGAAACTTGTACTCAATAGTGGGGGGTAGGAGATCAAGGTGAATCAAATGAAATCAAATAATGGTGCGGACGAGCATAGGACGTAACCGTCTCCTCTCTCCTCTTTCTTGTGCCAGTCAATGAGAGAAGTAAGGCTTCTTTCTTACTCTACTCCTAGTATAGTACACTTCTCTTCAACACAGCATCAGTAGCAGTACCCTCACGCATTCTGCGCCCACGCCACCCTGACACGCTGGCCCCACTCTTCCTCTTCCCCCCCCCACAAATTCTGCCACAAAACGACGTCGTTCCTCACTTCTGCAACCCCACACCCTAGTACATACAATGTGTGAAAATATTATTCACCATTCTTCTGATTTTTTTTTCTGTTTTAGTGAGAGAAACTTCAAAGATTCTCCCACTTTTTTTTAATTCTTTTCTAGAGAGAGAAAATAACTCAACTGCCACCATTTTTTGTACGACACCACCACCACCACCACCTTTTAAATTCCCGGTCGTCTTCCTCGTTACGCTACATTACTAGGTTCGAGTTATTCACTGATTATTTTTAGTTGTTAGTTGTTTTTGAATTGTTAACGTTTGGTTTAAACATGTAGACTCACGTAAAGTAATACTACTACTCCGTAGATTATAATATGAAAATGTTGTTGTATTGTAGGTGGTGAGTTGCATTTATTGTTATCACTTTTTTTTTTTTGTGTGTTTTTTGAGTGAAACTGTGAATGTATTAATATAAGGTAGGAAATGTGTAGAAGAATTTTCTGGTTGCATTAATAAATTGATTGGATCGTTGCGTGTGGTATTTTAATTAAATTATTTCTTCTTCTTCTTCTTCAAATTTGATTAAAATAATTTGTACACACAGATCTTTCTTGAGCCACTTAATTAATTTGCAATGTTTTTTTTTTTTTTGTTTGTTCATTCTTTTTGTACTGTTGTCTGGTAATATGAGACCGTTTTTTTTTCTTTTTCTGGATTTCCTAATTGTATTTGCTCATGAAAATTGTTACTGTTGATTGATTTTGTAAATAATTGTGGAAAACGGTAAAAAGTTTGGAAAACGGTAAAAAGTGTTTTTACTGCTCAATTGGTGAAGATTATTGCTAGAAAATCCCCCTTTTTAGCTAAAAGTTTGGATTTTTTTTTTTGTTTGAAATTAATGGAATAGAGTGATATCTTGCAACTTTTTACTGGGTCACTGTTAAATTTGATATAAGTTGAAAATGGTGTACTTGTTGGTTGATTATTGGTAAAGATCACAAATTTCTTGAGTAAAAACTCAAATTGTTGAAGAAGTTAAATTGCTCATTTAAAGTTAGTTTAATTCAATTAATTATGAGAAGGGAAGTCATTTTTATTGCTTAAAGTTCAAACCCTAGAAATTGAATTTGAGATTGGGAATTTCATAAGGAGTGAGGTGGGTCAGGGTAAAGATTTAGTAGGAAACTCCCTTTCTTTTGGGGTTTTTTCATGTATTATTTGATGGTAATCGTGGGACCACAAATTAAAGGTCAAAGATCAAATTTTTGGGAATTTACCCTTGTGACTTGATGATGATACCTTTAAATCCCAGAATATGTTGCTTTCAGAAGTTACTTGCTTCTATTTTACTTAACTAGGAGTAGTAGAGTTGGGTTTAAATGTTGGTATACTCTTTTTTTTTTTTTTTTTTTTTTTTTGCTAAGGAGGTTAATGCCCGTGAAATGGAGTTAATGGTGTGAAGTAGGGGTCCAACTAGATTTTTTACCTTTATCATGATTTTTGGGAAGATAAAGGTGTCAACTTTGGGTGTAGGGTTCAAAGCAAGAAACAAAGGAATGATGCTTTCCAAAGGTTGGAAGACTTGGAAACTCTGTAGGTAGACTTCTTTTTTCGGTTTTTTACTTTGGTTTCGAGTGTTGCGTTTTTCATGTGAATGTGGTGGTTCGGTGCCTATGTATGCTCGCCTAGTTTGTTATTTATGATTGTTAAACTACTTGATGCTACAGTTGCTCGTTACTTTGTTCTTACTTTGTTGCATTCTTTGAATTTGCAGGTACGGGGTAGCTGTGTAGCTCTTTGTAGTCTTTGCATTTCTTGTGACAGTTCGGTTCTCAGTGGAAACTCTCAAGTGTTCCATGTCATGTTTCTATTTTGAGGTAACCATCACCCATTTCTATCTTGAATTAACCATTAAGGGATAAATTTGTTTCTTTCGAAAATTTATGCATGAATGGTTAGGCTGTTTGACAGGATTACGCGTATGACGTATCACAAAGATTTACTGCATTTTGGTTCTCTTCTCGG
Source organism: Spergularia azorica (assembly GCA_038382645.1). NCBI lineage: Eukaryota > Viridiplantae > Streptophyta > Magnoliopsida > Caryophyllales > Caryophyllaceae > Spergularia > Spergularia azorica. Next base: position 7,780 of record JBBYHQ010294225.1, read on the forward strand.
TTCTATAATCTTCCCCTTTGGCTGTGTAATTGTGCTAGTCTTTGTATGATGACTTTCGAGCACATAATGATTTGTCACTATGAATCTGTGATCCTTACCTGTTTCTGCTAGAAGAAAAGAGCAGTATTTTGAAGTTCTTGTGTCACCACCATTCTGCTACTCAATATGGATTTTGAATATTTCATACCTTTTAAAGAATAAGATGTCATTTTAAACTTGTTGTTTTCCATTGCCAAAGTTTTCTGGAGTGCTCAAACTTGTGGTGTTAGACATGCTTAGACTCTCATAAAGACCTGTTACATTCCAATCCATGCTATCTGTGCTTAACTGTTTTCTGCATTAGCATCATTAAGACACATTATTTATTGATTTATGTATGTAAATATGTGCCAACCATTGGGTAACTCTTCTTTCTTATTCTGCAGGGTAATTGAGGATGAACTCGTGCAGAATGTCAACTCCAAAAGAATTCCATTGGGTTACGAGTGTGATCTTGTTGAGTATGCTCTTTGCGTCATTTGGTGACGTTTCCACTGATTTGGAAGTACTCTCTGGTCTGAGAAAAGGTTTGATCCAGAGAAAAGATATGATTCCCAGCTGGTTCTACACGGAAACTTCTGCATGTAACTGGACTGGGGTGCTTTGTGAGGGTTCTGAAGTTCTTGGCCTAGATTTACCTTGTAAATCTTCACCACTAGACCTTCCTTTTCCAAACAGCATAGGAGAGTTGAAAAATCTGAGGACTCTTAATCTCAGTCAGTGTGTACTGACGGGATTTATTCCTGAAAATATCTGGACCCTTGAGAAACTCGAGATCTTGGACCTGAGCGGCAATGAACTGTCTGGAAGTCTCTCCCCTGCTGTGTTCAATCTGAAATCTTTGAGAGAACTTGTGCTTGATGGCAATCGGTTGTCCGGGCACTTGCCTTCAACCATTGGTCTTCTCCCTAACCTCGTGGAGCTTTCACTTCATGCAAATTATTTCTTTGGGAACCTTCCTCCAGAAGTTGGAAACCTCTCAACATTAGAGTCTCTTGATCTTTCTGAAAACTCTTTTTCTGGTGTTCTCCCTTCAAGTTTGGGAGACCTCAGTAGCCTCTTGTTCTTTGATGGTAGTGAGAACAAATTTAGTGGCCCTATCTTTTCAGGGATTGGAGATTTATTGAACCTTCGAAAAGTTGATCTCTCTGGGAATGCCTTCAGAGGATCTTTACCAGATGATATTGGAAGATTGACAAGCCTTGTCTCACTGAACATGGCCAACACCTTTGTAGGGGGGGTGATACCATCATCGATTAGTAATCTCAAGGGGCTTCAGGTACTCAATGTCGAGAACTGTAGGCTTACTGGCTCTGTTCCTGAAGAATTGTCTATGCTACCCAATTTGACATATCTGAATATAGCACACAACTCCTTCAAGGGAGAATTGCCTGCAAGCTTTGGCAAATTGGACAATATAGGTTACCTCTTCGCAACCTCTGCTGGGTTGAGTGGGAGCATTCCTGGAGAGCTTGGTAACTGCAAGAAATTAAGAATTCTAGATCTTTCTTATAATTCTTTCTCAGGCCCTTTACCTGATGGTCTTGCTGGGATGGATTCGATCGAGACTTTGATGCTAAATAACAATGACTTATCTGGGTTGATACCTAGCTGGATATCTAATTGGAAGAAAGTGGGATCCATAGTGATGTCAAAGAATAGGTTCACAGGTTCTATACCTTTGTTCAATCTGCAGAATCTGAGGGTCCTTGATTTAGGTAACAATATGCTTTCTGGTCGATTGTCCTCAGAAATATGTACTGCAGAGGCGCTAAGCAGTTTAGATTTATCGGGCAATAGCTTCACTGGAACCATCGAGGATATTTTCATGAATTGTCGTAACCTGGCTAATTTGGTATTGTCCGGCAACTCTCTTTCTGGTGAGATTCCTGGTTATATAGGTCATCTCTCTCTCGTATCTTTGGAATTGTCGATGAACAGGTTTCACGGAGAAATTCCTGATAAGCTATGGGAATCTGAATCTCTCTTGGAGTTATTCCTTGGTAATAATTTGCTTTCCGGGGAGATACCTGCAGCTCTCTCGAAACTCAACACACTACAGAGATTGCAACTGGAAAATAATTTATTTGGGGGGACAATCCCTGCTGCCATTGGACAACTAAGAAACCTCACCAATCTGTCTCTGCGTGGCAACCAGCTAACGGGAGAGATCCCTGTAGAGCTTTTCAACTGCACTAATCTTGTGTCATTGGATCTTGGTTCAAACAGACTTTCAGGTCCAATTCCAAAATCTATTGTAAGCTTGAAGTCTCTGAACAATTTGGTATTATCTTCAAACAGCTTTTCCGGTGTAATCCCTGAAGAAATATGCTCCGGATTCCAAAAGGTACCGTTGCCAGATTCTGAGTTCAGTCAGCATTATGGCATGCTTGACCTATCCTATAACCAGTTTGTGGGTCCAATTCCTGCTTCGATAAGTCAGTGTATTGTGGTCATGGAGCTGTTATTGCAGAACAACCAGCTAAATGGCAGCATTCCTTTGGGAATATCTGGTCTGTCTAACTTGACTTCGCTGAATTTGTCTTCCAATCATTTAAGTGGACCTTGTATACCTGAATCTTTCAGATCGAGGAAACTTCAGGGGCTTATCCTTTCTCACAATGAGCTCACTGGCTCAATTACTGAAGGCATGGCCTCTTTATTACCTAGCTTAACTAAGCTTGATATCTCATGGAATCAGCTTACGGGGTCTTTGCCATCATCTATGTTTGATATCGAGAGCCTGACTTACCTTGACATCAGTGCTAATTCTCTTTCAGGCCCCATCCCATGCCATTTCGCGGCCAGCAATTCTCTTGTTCGTCTAAATGCTAGCAATAACCATATCAATGGCCCCCTTTGTGACTCCCTTTCAAACCTAACGACCCTTGCCTTTCTAGACCTGCACAACAATGCTTTAACTGGGAGCCTTCCAGGCTCTCTAGCAAACCTGGCTTCTTTGACGTACCTAGATCTTTCTGGTAACAATTTTGAGAGCTATGTACCCTGCAATATCTGTGACATTGAAGGCCTCTCCTATGTCAATCTCTCTGCTAACAGATTTGCAGGATTTGTGCCAGAGACGTGCACTAAGTATCAGCCATGCTTAAACACTAGCCGTCCAGGAGCCCATCTCGCACAACCACCTATTTGGGGTGGCATCATAGGAGTCATGGTGGTTCTCCTCTTCCTGGTCGCCTATTTGGTTTGTCGCTCAAGGCATGAAGCTGCTGTTTTAGGCTTCAGAGAGGCTAAATTTGTGGCTGGAATTGGGCAGTCTGATGAGCTGATGGGTAAAAAATCTAGGGAGCCGTTAAGTATTAACATCGCCACATTTGAGCACTCCCTGACTCGGTTGAGTGCTGCTGAAATATTTTCTGCCACTGATAATTTCAGCAAGACGTACATAATTGGTGACGGTGGATTTGGTACTGTGTACAAAGCATCTCTTTCACAGGGTCGGATCATAGCTGTCAAGCGGCTTAATGGAGGACATTATCATGGTGACCGAGAATTTCTAGCTGAGATGGAGACAATTGGGAAAGTTCAACATGAAAATTTGGTTCCATTATTTGGCTATTGTGTTTATGCTGAGGAAAGGTTCCTGGTGTATGAGTACATGGAGAACGGGAGCCTTGACGTTTGGCTAAGGAATCGTGCTGATGCAGTTGAAGCTCTCAACTGGCCAACCCGGTTCAAGATCTGTTTAGGGGCTGCTCGGGGCATTGCCTTTCTGCATCATGGATTTGTGCCCCACATCATTCACCGCGACATCAAGTCCAGCAACATTCTTCTGGACCGTAACTTTGAGCCAAAGGTGTCCGACTTCGGGCTGGCCAGAATAATCAGTGCCTATGAAAGCCATGTTAGCACTGTTCTAGCAGGCACATTTGGGTACATCCCACCTGAGTATGGACAATCTATGGTCGCAACAACAAAGGGTGATATATACAGCTTTGGGGTGGTAATGTTGGAGCTGGTAACTGGCAGGGCACCAACAGGGCAGGCCGATATTGAGGGCGGGAATCTGGTGGGCTGGGTCCGAGAGATGGCAGCCAATGGCAGAGAAGATGAGCTCCTTGATTCATTTATACCTGCTGTCTCAGCTTGGCGACATCAGATGTTGCAGGTCCTCAACATTGCACGGATGTGCACAAACGACACTCCTGCTAGGCGACCTAGCATGCTGGAAGTGGTGAAGCTGCTGAAGGAACTAAAACTAGAGAGTTAGGTTTGAGTAATCATAATGACGCCTCCCCTTCCGAGGGGGGAGGCTTGAACTGGAGTCCCTTGTGGTGTTGTTAGTAAGCTGATAACTGCAACCTGGTGCATTGCAGGTTGGTAGGAGCTGTTGTTATCTGTATATATAACTGTCATTAGAAGTTGAAAAATTAGAGAGGCTAATTGTAGGGCATTTCAGGGAAATTACTGCAATTTTTCCCTGACCAATCAATGAAATTGCTCTAACTTCAAGATCTCTCTTCAATTATGCCCTTTATTTTATACTAATGGTTATGGTTAAGCAAAAATGATGATGTCAAAAGAGTTGGTATTCATAATTGGCTGATTTGGTTAGTCTTATTAGCTCAACTTAATCCACCAATCACCTGTTCTGCCTTCATTAGCACATTGGTTTAGCCACTAGTCCACTACCTATAAGCACCAAACATACTCGAGTCTTTGTTACCTACTTGACTTGTTTCGAACCCTGATCATTGATCTCACTCTTGACAATTTTCCCGGTTTAGCTAACTGACATCTACCCATATGCATATACCGATGAATTCACGCTACTAAGTGCTTTGGTCAACTAGAAAGAGAAGTGAAGTGGCCTAATCAATCGATGATTGTGGGCTCAATTTTACTTAAACAGCAAATTTATTAAAAATAAGGACCTGCAATCAGCAAATTAGTTGGTTGAGTTGCACAGTTCCACCAACTAATTTAACTACTCCATCATATTTTCTCTTGTTTGCTCTGTACCAAACTCAGATTGAACTTTACATATTCACACGTTGCATAATTCATAATCTTACCTTGCTAATTAAGGCTATACCTGAAAGTTACTCTACTATTAGTATCTCCCCTCAAATTTTAGGACTATAGCCTTTTAAGGCCATTTTACTTCATCACATTTGTAAGGCGCATTCGCTTTCTTTGCATCTTTGTTAAGTTGGTGTTGTCCGAGTGAATAGTGATAGTGTCTTGTAACTTGATAACGCCCCCGAAAGACATGAAGCGAAGGAGCGGAAGATGGATCGTTCTTCCGTTCAGGTTCGGCTGCGCTTCCCGGTCAAGTGTCGCTGATGATGCTCCAACTGATACCAACCATGCCACTCCAACCAGTATAACCTTCTCTTCCTTTCCCGAGTGTATATAATAATCTTGTTGAATTGTCGCTACCTACCTATAGCAGATGGGTTAATCACAATGTATTATCGATTATTCTTAAGGTACTGAAGACACCATCAGGCAAATCGATTTATGTATCAACAAGAAAATAGACCACCCTCTCGGATTCAGGCTACCGAAAGCTAATCTATCCAGTGGAATTCGAAGATTTTTCAGAAATCTCAAGAGCGTCTCGCAATTATTTGGTAAGTACCTACATTACGCAACCTAGACTGAAAACCGATATATGATCTAATCCACATTGATTCTGAGCAGTTTACAAGGATGACAAGGAAGACGAGGACGACAACGACAAAGACGAGGGCAATATGGAAATCGGCTACCCTACGGATGTGAAGCATCTAACCCACATAGGATGGGATGGTTCTACGACGGTTTCGAAATCGGCCAAAGATTGGGAGAATCTGACCCCTTCAGAGATCATTTCCTTCCCATCTATTTCCCTCAAACAGTTTGAGGTTGCAATGGCAAAACAAGCAGCTGCTGCAGCAGCAGCAACAACAACTGCAACAACATGATGTGTATAATGTCAATTCATTGTAATTTTTAGGAAAGTTTCAATCTTTACTTCTCTGTTGTTGCAATTGACACAGTACTAGTATTAGTGGTTGTTTCTGGATGTGTAACAGTGTGATTGATATCGAATCTCGTGTTCGTTAATGTAGATGTCAACTAGTTTAGCTCGTAAATGTAAATGTTCCGACAATTGGTGTTTTTCTTCTCACAGACCCAGATTATACCAGTGTGATTGATTGCTTACAATTGGTATGATACCCAGTTCAAAAAAATCAATAAAACATACAAATTTACACGTACAAAACAAAAACCCAGAAAACTAAAAACCTAAAAAAATAAAAAATATCTTCAAAGTTTTAATTTGAAGAATAATGGGAAGAATGTAGGCATCACAGCGAGCACAAAGCTCATTAGATTAAAGAGCAGAGGCTTTCTGGAGACGACTTAAGTTTTATGTCTCCAAATCCTGAGAAACTTGAAGGAGAAGACATGATAAGCAGCCAAGTTACAGAGATTAGTCTTGGCTGCCTCAAAGCGTCTTCTCAGGATTTGGAATTAGGGTTTCTTGTTTACCCCCTCCTCGCCTTTTATTGACCACCAAACCTCGTCTTATTTTTTTGGGCCGAAGTGCCGAACCGGTTATTAGCACTCGACTTTTTTTTTTAGGTAAGTTACTAGACCGAAGGCTTAGTCCCTGTGAGATCAGAGGATTTATTCATGGATCTAGCTCAGAGTAGCCCCAATTAGAATAAGGCATGAACCTGGTAAGAGGACCCCACAAAGGGGCCCTATCAACAACACACACAAACTCTCGACCTCATGGTTGGGGGAGTGGTAGCACTATCACTAGACTACCACTTAAAAGAAAAAAGTGTTAGATACGTCATTATTGAGTGCGGATTGTTTGCATAGTTTGAAGTCTCTTTCCCAAACTTTTCAATTTTAGCTTAATCAACCTAATTCTTTAAATAACAAAAGTACTTCGGACTGTGTCTTAGCCTCTTTGACTATTTGTTGGCCTCTAAAAAGAGGTAACCAAGGTCAAGGGCATAAATAAAGCTGGCAAAAAGGTTGTGTTCAAGTCAAAGATAAACGTGTCAATAACTCTCGATACTAGGTCGGCCCGATTATTAAACGTGTCTATAACCCTTGACATTAACCCGACCCGTTTATTAAACGTGTAACACATTAACAAACAGCTTAGGAAAAAGGGAAGATTAAATCAAGATAGGAAAAGGAAAAGAAAAGAGATTAGGGTTTTTGGGAAAGCCCAGTGGTGTCGAAACTGTTAGCAGGAAGAAGAAGAAGAAGAAAGAGGGGAAAATTAACCAAAACTCTCAACTTTATACAAACTTCCTCTCCCTCTTCCGCATCCGAGCTTCATCCCACCACCACCAATCATGGCGAATCGTAATCCTCACGACTCCTTGAATCTTTTTCTTTTTTTTTTTCCTGTCAATGTTTCCGACGAAATTATGATGTTAATTAATATGAATACTTTGTTGTTGAATTGATGCAAAGCAGAAACCGGAGGAGCACCAGTGAGATCGTTTCTCCAGGCGATAAAGACGGAGGAAGTTGCTCAACCTCTTCGCGTCGTTAAGATTGAAGGATTGGTTAGATTTTTTTCCCCCCAATTTGGATTAAATCATTGATTTTAATTATTTGTAGTTTTATTTTTGTTGCGATTAAGTGAGAAATTACTTGTTTTTTTTTGTTTTTTTTTTAATGAAGGAGAGTGTATGATTAGTCTGATTGGCGAAATTAGTTGAATGTATGAAAATTTGTTAATTCTAAAGGGTGGGTTCGGATTATGTCAAAGTCTTCTGTGAAGTAGTAGTATCTGTTAAAATGGATCATGTTCTGAACTTTTTATCAGCTGAGTTATGCCATTGCCGCCTGTTTTGAGTGATATGTAGAGCTCAATGTACAGAGGGATCTTTTTTTTTTTTTTTTTTTTTGAAGTTGTGGTGTGTGAATTGAGTACGGAAATTGGCTCTTGTTGGCAAATGACTAACCTGGTGTTTGAAGTTGCCTTCTATGCCTGTATAGTCTTAACTCTTTAAGTATGCCGGATATTAAAGCTATGTAAGCAATTCAGTAGATTGCATAATTCGTTGGATGTCTGAGTCTAATTTTGTGGACATGGATTTTGAATATAGGCAATCCTGAAGATAATCAAGCATTGCAAGGAGTTCTCCCCTGCTCTCGTGACTGGCCAACTTCTTGGACTAGACGTTGGCAGTGTGCTTGAAGTGACCAACTGTTTTCCATTTCCGGTATGTGAGTTTGGTTTTCTTTCCTTCCGCTCTTTCATCAACCATCTGTGTTTCAAGTGCATGATCAAATATATGATGTAATTTGATCATTCATGTATGTTGAACATCGTTGTGATATATTTAGATTAGAGAAGAGGACGAAGAGCTTGAGGCTGAAGGTGCAAATTATCAGCTTGAAATGATGAGATGTCTGAGGGAGGTCAACGTTGACAATAACACTGTTGGATGGTGAGCACTTAATTATAGCAGTGGCTAACATTTGGGTCAATTCTACTTCCACAACAGAGATACCATTTAAGTGGTGGTGTTGTACTGAAAGTCCAAGTTTTGGCTGCTTTATGTTTTACCAGTGTACCCTGGAATCTTAAATTCTCTATGTTATTAATCTTGTACTTGGTCTTCTACATAATTGTATGTGATGAATCTTGAATGCACCATTTCAGGTACCAGTCAACTTTGCTGGGTTCATATCAGACAGTGGAACTTATTGAGACCTTCATGAATTATCAGGTTTTATTCTTTGACTTGATTAAAAAAACATATTAATTCATTTGATCGGAGTTCATCTTGGTATGCCGTCTCTACCTCAGATGGTCTACGTTAATGTTTTAGAGTTTGGTTCTTTTCTTACTCATTTTGCTGGACGAATATATTTGCTATTCTAAAAGTTTCTAAAGAACAGTGCACGAGTGCAGTGAAATCGAGTACTGTTAGAAAAAAGCGTCCCAGGATCACCTGCCTTTTGATATTAGTTTTGAAGCACTAATGACCTTACCTTAGTTGTAGATAACTGGTAATAGTGGCTTGTTTTCAATTACTGCTTCGACCATTGAAACATCACATTCGGCTTTGAAAAAGTTTGTGTTTTTTTTTTTTGGAGGTCTGGTTTTATAAAAGTTCTGTAGGCTATTGTCTTCATTCTAGTGTGTTGCTTGTAATCATCATTGAATATCGTTGCAGGAAAATATCAGGCGTTGTGTGTGTATCATATATGATCCATCAAAGTCCAACCAAGGTGTCCTTGCTCTGAAGGCTTTGAAACTTTCAGATTCTTTCATGGAGTTACATCGGACCAACAGTTTTACTGGAGAGAAGTATATTCTTCTTCGTTGGTAGAATTACTTTTGAGGATGATAATTTTGCTTGTTGCACTGATACCTTCCCATTTCATTTATTAGGCTGAGGGAGAAGAATTTTTCGTGGGTGGATATCTTTGAAGAAATTCCGGTAAGTTATCATCTATTGGTTCTCTTCTTGATCTTTGTATGCTGCAGATGGCTGTTTACTTCTGTGGTAGCCCATTGTATTGTTCTACTGCTGTATTGCATAAATTTGCGTGATAAGGAAAGTAGTGGGAAATAACTTACATGCTCATTTTCGGGCTATGCAGAATGACATTCTTTTTCCTTTGTAATCACCATTTTCTCCCCACAAGTTCATATTGGGTTAAACTTGTTGAAAGTACTTTCTATCACTTTGCCAGCAGTAAAAACCGGATGATTTCTTATGGCTCTTGACCCAGATTTTGGTCTGTCTGGTTGGATGGGTTGAGCTATGGTAGTATGGTTTTAGATTTTGGTCCCATTTGGTAATTATATCAGTTTTGCACTACCTTCAATTTCATTCCTGTATTTTGGCAGATTGAAGTATCTAACTCGCCACTTATTAGTGCTGTCATGACTGAGCTGGAGACAGTCCAACCAGTGAGCCAGGTACAATATTATTTGGTTTGGCACAAGAGCCAGTTGTTATCCCTTAAGAGTTATTTGTACTGAAGCTGTCCTTGGTTGAACTTGTGTGCCAGTGTGATTATGATCGTCTGCAACTTTCTTCAACTCCATACACTGAGAGAAACTTGGAATTTTTGATCGAGTGCATGGACGAATTGGGTGCGGAGCAGCAGAAGGTAAACTACTTATTCCTATGAGATTTTGCTTTTGCAAATTAGGTTTCCTTTAAGATTCCTTGGAACATACTTTTTTTTTTCTTCCCTGATAGAGGTTATTTCAAGCTTGATTTTATTGACCTGGTCTTTGTATTTCCTCTTGTAGTTTCAATTCCATTACCGGAATCTTTCTCGCCAACAAGCTCAGCAGCAAGCTTGGCTTCAGAGGAGAAGGTAATTTTCACTGTAATTTAAAGTTTCAGACTTGGCCTATTATTCAGCGTGACTTGACATCCTGACTCCAAAATGAGATTGTGTATTGGATTTTTAATTAGGGGTTTGTGGGCAAAGTAGGGATTTGTAAGTTAGTTTTTTTTTTTGGGGGGGGGGGTGGTTGGTTAACGAAGGATGTCTTATCCTTTCTAGAGTTCTAGTGGTGACCCTTTTCAGTGTTTATGGACCTATTTGCCTTTATAGGACCAAACAATAGCGAGTCTTTGGCTCCGTTAAAAATGGAAATAAGTTGGTTGTTTTGTAAGTCACCATGTGGGTTTACTTTGGTTGGTGCTGCCTGGGCCATGTCAATTGTCGTATACGTGTGATTACTTCTTCACAAGTTATTTTGGGATTAACGTTTGGGGTTTTGAGATGATAACATCTAATTTTGATAGAGTTTCAGTAGCTGGCTTTTTACCTGAAAGAGATCAGGAATCACACACTAATGATGTACCGGTACTGTCTAGGTGTTGTAACACTTAACAATTTCATGCTTAAACTGTTGTACAGGGCGGATAACGCGGCTCGAAAAGCTGCTGGGGAGGAACCTTTACCAGAGGAGGATCCTTCAAATCCTATTTTCAAGCCAATTCCTGAGCCTTCAAGATTGGAAAGTTTCCTCATAACAAATCAAATTGCTAACCACTGCAACCAAATTAATGGGTATGTCACTTGATCTTTCCTCGAACTTTTGCGATTGGGCATTTTAGCATTTAGCTAAAGTCATACGGGTTGAGCTTTGCATGTGTTCTGTAGTTAGGAATTCTAAATTTTACATAGTTGGGAGCCTTTTTTCAGCTGAATTTAGACACAAAGCAACAGTGCTCCATCAACCGTTTTCAACTTTCTCCGTAGGCTGTCTATTAGTCTTTTTAATCAGTTGGGAAGCCGGCTTCCTGAATACATGCACTGAAGCATAATGAATGGCAATGTTTATGTGTCTACTAACATCAGTAGAATGTGCCTGCTAGAGCTGTATGACGCTCTGTATGTGATTTAAATTCTTGTGGTCTTCATTGCAGGGTTGCTGGACAAAACTTTAGCAAACTGTATTTGACGAAGGTGTTGCATGATGTTTGATGATACACTTGGTGAGCCTCTCCTGCTATAACTTTTGTGCACATTCGCTACCTGGAATTGTTGTTGTTTCTGGAATACAAAGATGGAGCTGGCTTTAATTACGAGGAACAGAGATTTAGACTAGTTTTATTTGTCCAAGCATATTCGACCATGGTGATTTTGTTTGTTTTAGTTATGTTTGTACACTTGAGCTCATATTGTTTTTGCTGGAATGTAAGGGGAGAAAATGATTTGAGATGAAAATGATACTTTTCTCCATTGGGTACTTTGTCTAAAGTTTCACATTTGAACTGAAGAGGATGCCCAAGGAGCTAGACACTTGAAACCGTCTGCCATATCTAGCCTTACAGATTTTTCGTGATTCCGACTTTGCATTAATAGATTTTGAGGGCTAGTATTCCATTTCATTGATTGAAGCCTAAACTTAGTGCACCAAATGGAGTCGGGGCTTGTAAAACTTGTTCAATCATAAGCTCTTTATTCCCCGCCCAAAACGCGAAGCTTGGAAAACCTTTCTTCAGTTGGTCCACTTTCTCATTAAATGGGTTCGAGCAAGTAACCAAATAATCCACTATATCATATTTCAGGCCTAAACTTTCCCGAGAATGGTGTTTTAGCACAGATAAACTTTACCTTCGGTATATTGGGTGGCAATTTCTTGAGCTCAAGGGTGATTACTGCACCCAAAAAAGAACAGAAATTGTGAATAATGCTAGTACGAGGCATTCTCCGGATAATTCAAATCGAAGCGATTGGATGTGAGGATGTCCAACTCATCAGAACTTTCTTGAATAAAATCTCCTATGCTAGCATAATTAGGAAACTAAATTTAATTAAAAAAAAAAAAAGACGTCGACTGGTTGTCGTTTGTCTAGGGTTGTAAACGAGTTGAACAATATAGTTGAGTGTTTCAGCTCATCTTGTTCTGTATAATCGAATAAGGTCATTATTCAGAATCTGTGTTTGTGAGCTTTGGACGAGTTTGTTTGCGAGGGCTTGTGTTCACTTACCCCATACGCAACTAAAAGCTAGGACACTGAAATCGGTTTCAAAACTTTGATTACAAACACTAGTCACTTGGCAAAAGTACTAAGCATATTGAAACAGCAATGACAAACAAATGACCAAAAAGAAAAGTGAAAAAAAGCTTACAATTACTTCACATCCTAACTACTACCCAAAATTCAATAAGCTTCTTGTCTATGAGAAACTGGGGTTTTGATCACCTGAAGTATCTGAACAATCTCGGACATTGAAGGTCGACTCGAAGGTATTTGTGAAGTACAGACCAAGGCCAGTTTCAGAACAGGCAGGACTTCTTCGTCCGGGTAGTCTCCCATGCTCTGATCAACACAATCTAGTACATTGCCTTCCTCTAGTAACACCCTTACATGATCATTTAATATGATCACATTGTCTTCTCCGTATTCAATAGGCCTTCTTCCTGCAACAATCTCGAGTAGTATCACCCCAAAGCTATAGACATCGCATTTCTCATTAACTCTTAGGCTCTGGCAAGCCAGTTCTGGCGCTGCATATCCTGGTGCGCCTTGAAACTTGTTTCCTGTAGTGTTCTTTTCGAGTTTGGTGAGGAATCGTGCAAGGCCATAATCGGAGATCTTGGCATTGTAGTTCCCGTCTAAGAGAATGTTGCTTGGCTTCAAGTTGTAATGTGTCATTGCTGGGTGACATGAATGATGCAAATGAGCAAGTCCTTTTGCAGTCCCGAGCATGATCCTGAAACGAGTATTCCAAGCTAGAGGTGCCATATTGGGTGGTCTTTCATGGAGCCGGAACTGTAGACTGCCATTGGTAGCGAAATCTGAGACCACAAGCTGCAGTTGAGGTGTCCAATAGTATCCCCTAAGGGCAACCACATTCGGGTGTTTCACCTTTCCGAGCATTCTGATTTCCCTGTCAAAGTCTTCAGGGTATTGTAGTATGTTGGACATAATAAGCTTCTTGATTGCCACAATTTTTCCTTCAGGCCCCAAAGAAGCCTTGTAAACACTTCCGAAAACACCTTCACCTATCTCAGACGACTTGTTGATTAAAGAATCAGGGTCGGTGAACAAACTGCCAGAGGATGACCTTGAACCAAACAGTACTAATCTTCCTATTGAGGGTGTCATTGACCTGGAAGA
>JBBYHQ010294236.1:0-21407 GCA_038382645.1 Spergularia azorica
TAATCTGGGTTAGAAGATTAGAAAGAGTGAAAATTAGTACAAATAGGTTGGCTTTTATGGGGTTAATCATGTTAAATGACTCAATTATACAATGGGTTAGTGAAGTTAGTAAGGGCAATTTGGAAAGTTCAAGTCACATATATTGGCCCGGAATAGAAACGTAAAGAATCAAGAGAAATTGCCGAAAAAGGAATACGTAAAGAAACAAAAGAAGTGGAGGGAGTAATAAGAGTAAAAAAGATGATCAAATTTGTTGGTGGTAGGCTGCTAGTATTGTGACCCTATTTTTTTTTTCAAAAAAAAAAAAAAAAAACTGGTTCATGTGGAGCTTTAGTAACAATGTGTCTGGAATCATGAGTGACTATTTTGTTGATTTACATGGATAATTGGATATGTGAACATTTTGATTTAATGAAAAAGATTCTTAGATGTACACAATTGAAACTAAAAACCATAGTTGATTATGTAATGAACATTTGATTGATTATTGATAATGACAAATTCGGAAACTGCCTCTACACATTGCTAATACTCACAAAATATTGCACACATCTAAACCATGCCCCCAGTGTAGGTGTATGATGTAACCATTTGAACCAGAGTGTCATCTTGAGGTTACCCAAATTGTGTATTAGCTAATTTGCGATATTGAATGTGTAGGATTGAAGAAAGTATTGAAGATTACGTCTCAAGGAATTCGAGAAGATGAGGGGATTTGCAACATAATCACCAGTTCACCAACATCCCATTTTTCACACTATGCAAATTGTTTTGCAATGACAGAATAGGTGGTTTGTTTTCGGAATCTCATTGTTAGTTGAGCCTCTTTTTAACCGTCATCAGTAAAACTTCTACCGTAATTTCAGTAGGAAAGCTTAGTTTGATGAGTTGCAAAGTCCTGTAATTTATGCTAAGATGTTTGTATTATGCCAGTATCTGAACACTTAGAAGTTACAAGAATGCAGCTCAAAAATGCTGGTTTCTGAATTCTGAGTGAAACAAAAATGTTGATATTAAATACAGAGAAGTTTAAAATTTCCGCTTTGTCAAAAAAAAAAAAAAAAAAAAAAATACAGAGAAGTTTGATAAAAGAAATCAGAGCCAACATTACAGTAAACTGATAGTCAGCTTTACAAGAGCCTCCAGAGTCGCCCTGTCCCTGACATCGTCTCGATTCCCAAAACTCGCTCATTAACACCAGCAGAACGCCATAGCTCCACTTTCAGAGCTTCGAAAGGGCGCTGAAAGCCCGTAACCACGGCTGTTTGTTGTACTGCAACTCAAAGCACTCGGAGTTCCGGGAATTCTGATTGAACTACAACTTAGGGACCTCTGTATAACCACAATTCCCGACAGCTTTCAGAAATCCGCAACAGTGCAGACTCACTGCGTAAACGCGTGAATGTCACATATTAGCAGTTTATTTGTCACTGGCATTTTTACCATACTAAACTGGTAACCTAACCTAACCTAACCAAGCCACAATTCGGCCAATTGTACGCATCAAATATTGCTCTTGCGACTCCCTTTAAACCGTCAATTTCGAACCACGGACCACCTCACCGTTCGAGCTAGGTTCGAGCTACAATTAAATCAAATGTTTGTCCAGCAAAACCCTAGCAAGGTTCCTAAACGCAACACAAACCTCGCCACCGTCGGCAAACTTCGTAACCAACTCAACAACCTCCTCCTTACGCACCTCCGCCACATCGCCACCACTCTCGCACAAATAAAACAATCCGCCGATAGCGTACTTGACAATATTCCTAACCGGACTTGACAAACACTCAACCAACGCCGCCGCGGCGCCGCAAGAGAGGAGGATCCGCGCGTTGTCGGGATCGGCGGCGGCGTTGCATATTCCGGCGGCGGCGAATTCGACGAGGAGCTCGTTCGGCTCCGACAGGCAGTCGAGGAAGAGTTCGAGGACGTTAAGGTCTCGGAGAAAGGCGTAGTTGTACGGATCGTACGCGAAGTTACCGAGGTTGGCTAGGATTTGCTCCTTGGTTTGGGCCGGCAGGGTCGGGTCTTGGAATCGGGTTACCAGCTGTTGGAGGTGGTCTTGTCGCGGTGTCCCGTACTTTCCGGTCCGCTCTGCTTGCCGTTTGTCGTTGGTGAACATTGTTAAAAAGATCAATGCGGCGGCGGAAGGCGGCGGAGAAAAGGTGTTGGTGGCACAGCTGGTGGAGAGAGGTGTGTGATTGTGAATTTCGACGTTGCTTTTAAATGAACTATTGAACTTGGGAGTAAAGGGACCCTTCTTCGGTGTGGATTAAATGAGACGAGACGAGTCGAGTCGGATCGAGTTGAGCAGAGTACTTGAGTTGTAGAGTACACGGGCTTGACTCATTTGCTCAAACCAAACTTGAAGGTTTCTGACTGTTGAATGAGATTGCGTTTGGAGAGTAATTCAAATATGCGTGAAACCTCCGCCATGCATATATTGTCTTCCGTGTATGATGTATGCATATATAACATTGTGTCGGGGCTAGCAACTACCAAGTAGCAACCCTCCTGATTGTCCCTTGTACTTTCTGCACTTGTATTGAATCTAAATTGTACAGTTGAAGAAAGTGGATGGGGGGGGCAAATTGTTGCTTTTGCCTTGCAAAGTTACTAAACATGATGAATAAAAACATATCAAACCTACTTCCAACTTCCAAGTAGTTGAACCTTTGCAAATAAGAATGTGTAACCTGAGTAGGGAACAAAACCGGTAGAGATCCAAGTTCACTAATCACTATATTGATTGAACAATATGAACTGACGATTTATTTTGTAGTTGCAATACAATACAATGGTGTAATCTGTTTTAGCAATGTCTCCTATAAACAACCTAAAATCATCATTATATTACTAATAGAAGTGCGAAAGTACACATTAAACGAATGTTTTCCTCTGAAAACTACACAATAATTATCTAATGCCAAACAAAAAAAGTAATCATCTAGGAGAAAAGAAGCCACATCTTCTCGGAAAGGAACTGAAGGACCGAGTATGACGAAATTGAGAGAAACCTTCACGGTACTGTACTGTGGGCACTAACCCGGTTGATGGTGGTCAACTGATGGTTCCTACTTGTAGTACTTGGATATCAATTTGTCGACATGAATGATGATGTCGTCAATTCTTGGCCGGACTGTAGCTTGTGGTTGAAGCATCCAGGTGACGAACTGGTGGAGTGCATCAGGGTATGGGGGCTTGGGTCCTGCTGGCCATTTTACCTGTGCATTGACAATCGCCAATTGTAGGCTTCCTCCAGCTTCTCCCAGTGCATACTCAAAGGGGGACACACCATACCTACGGATAGAGAACGATATTCAAAGACACTCCGATAAGGTTAAAAGAAAAAAAAAAAGCTAATTCCGTAGTGGGAGGGTAGTTGGAGGTCAAACCAAAAGGTATATCCTTTGAAAATCAATGGAAACAAATGAGGTTGCCAATTAATATAGTAAGAGACCAAAAAAACATTCAGATGTACGCGATAGTTTCACAAGTTCTGTATTCTCCTAACGAAATACAGTTGCCTTTCCGATTATGCAATGAATAGAACTTTAACATAAAAATGAAACAATTGGAATTAACTTGCAAATTAAACTGCATTAGATGTGTGACCTACTACTCAATGTGTAATGGATATACTTACATTATTGCGTACAATGTGCATCCCAGTGACCAAATATCAGTTCTTTCATCAATGTCACACTGACTTGGACAATCCCACAACTCAGGAGCTCGATACGGGGCAGAACAGTGTTCAGCTGCCCATTCCTGCAAAGTGAAAATTTAGCCTTTGAGCACACTAAATGGAAGAAATTTTAGCCTGTTGAGCACACAACCAATAATATGCCAATAACTAAGCTCCGCATACTAAAATAAAAATATCCCATATATACAATATTCTTTGAGTCCTTTCTCATCCTCAACTCCTAAAGTCCAACTCCCTCGCCCTCGCTTAAATGCAACAACCAATGCTAAGAAAGCTACACACAACTCATACCACCATGTATATCACACGTGTCAAAGCTTCTTTTCTTTTTTCAAAACCCAATAAACCCCAGCTAATTTCAGTGCATCCAGATCACTCAGAAGTCAAAAGCCATGCCCCTCTAGCGTAGTCCCAGTAAAGTACAATCAAACTTTGCAACCCCTATCAAAGTGGATATGTGATACCCTTCTAATTATATCTAAAGAAGTCAAACACAGAACACATCTAAAATAGTGGACATGGCAAAGAGACTATAACCTGATTAATGATAATTACGAAAACTTAGAATAATTTCGATTAGGAATTAGGATTTTATATCTGTAGACTCAAATAGCAATGACCACCAAACCTAACGACTATGGACGTTTCAATGAGTTCTGATGTGGAACAGTTCCCAAGTAAACCTCCAAGTCTCCAGCTACCATACTTGATTTTTCCAGAAAAGGAGTATTTGCAAACACCTTTTATTCTAAACCACTGTTCCCCATTTCCCAATCCCCAAAAGAAGGGGAGGGGAACAAACCATGAAAGGTTACATTTGATCAGTGATTGCGGCTGCAACTTGTAAGGCTACTGTGTATCTTGGTACAAAGTAGAACTTATTTGGCTACTTAAATCCCCCCCCCCAAAAAAAAAAAAAAAAAGAATAACAGAAGTAAGGACGTCTCCTTCATCCTAAAAAGGATTTATGAGGGTCCTTTTTAAGAAAATGAGTGTTAATGCCCTTGATACACATCTTCCACCCAAAGTAAAGAAGTAAAGATGTACTCCCATTAACTCCGTCCAATGGTTTCTTTAAATAGAAAGTCACACAAGATCAGAAAATACAGTCACCTAGAATAGAAAGTGGACGATTAATTTGGGTCTTGGGATAGGAGAAGTGATTAATTAAACACATAATGGTAACAGTATGTAAGTACGTCCTTTTTTTACCAATAACATTAAGGTAGAAAATCATGTAAAGAAAACCATCCACGCCATGTAAAGATTGAATCTAAATGTTACGAAACAGCAAATGAAGATCAAACAGGAGATGAAACGGATGGTAGAAAAGTAATACCTGAAGCTGCAGAGCTTCTGTGCGTGACCGAATTTGCTTCCGTGCAGGACGAGCACTTCCAAAATCCATCAGAATTGCAACAGGCACCTGTCCTTTTCTTTGAGTGATCAAAACATTCCCTGGTTTGACATCATTGTGTGCATATGGTGGATCAAAATTGTGCATATGTTTTAGTCCTGCACAAAGCTGAACGACAACACTTTTCAGCTAAAACTTCTTTGACAGATCTTCAGACATGTAACAAAGATATAATCAAATGTGGTCAGCAGCTAAAAATTCCTAGGTTGATACCAGTACGCACAAATACCAACCTTGCGAAATGTATCAACAAGCTGATGCACAATGTATCATAAGGCACTAGGACAGTGTATTGTGTTTTTTCACCATATTAAAGACTTGGCAACAATGTATTGTGCTCTAAATAGGCCTTCTCGTCTGCTCAATACACAACTACTGATTCAGTGAGTGTAACCAATTGAAATCAACAGAAATGTAAGTGTTTGGGCTAAATTATAAGGTTTCTAACTACTATATGAGACAAAAATCATCCTTTTCCGCGCCAAAATACCCCCCCCCCAAAAAAAAAACGGTCATGTCGACTAAAGTATGACTTTAAAAAAGTCGTGGTTTTTCCCTTTTAATTGTTATTTCTGCATTTCCTACAATTATCTATCTCCTTTTTGCAAACATGATAAGGTGAACTGAAAAAGTTATTACGTTACTGCTTGTTTTGCTCAGTTGACAACTTGGCATCCTGAGAGAACAAGGATACAGGAGAACAGAAGCAGACCCATGATTTCTGCAAAACAGAGACTCTAGTGGGCAACTACAACAAAATATTTGTAAAGTAATCTACAGCTATCAGTCAAGTCACCTGTCGAAATACTTGTAGAACATCCAGGATCGAGTAGAACTCCTTTTTAGCTTTCATAGCTGTGGCATTGTCCTGTAAAGTTCCGTCCAAATGAACTGGAAATAGCAGGTATGCTTCATGTTTCCAAGTTTGTTCTTGAGTAGCCTAATTAAAAAAAATGAGACATATTCAATCAAGAACCAAGACACAGGCGGGGAAAGATATGGAGTCTTCTATACACGAAGTCACAAGAGACTAACAACCACAGAAGTGCACAGTTGCACACTAGTTAAGAGTTTCACGTTTGGTGTTACCAGTCAATTGGATAAAAATCTTAGGTATTTCATGCAATGATCATAACATGCAGCACTGTATATAACAAGCATCCCTGCAGACACATGAATTTCTCGTTCAAATATCAATATGAAATTATGAATTATGCAAGCCAATGATACCACAAGTAAAAGTTCCTTGACAATGAAATCTAAAACCTTGGTATAGAAAAATGGTCCTGACTTATGAGCCCTAAGTTTGATAGAGGCATCAACCTAGCCATCGGATATGTCAGGACTCGGTCTCCATTTTCAGACTACAAAGTAAGCTTCCGTAAAAATCAGACCATGAGGCACTGACACAGTGGTACTCAGTGTAAGTATGATTTTTAGTATAATTATGGGATCACATACTGACAAGAAAGTAGAAGTGAAAAGGAGTACAGAGTCAACAGAGAGCTATTGATTCCAAAATGGCTTTGACCTTCTTAATATTCCTGTCCCGACAAAGATGAATATGAGATGCAAGTTCAGAGTTCAGATAACATTGACGGTCAGCATAGAAACATACAATTTCACTCGGAAATGACTATTTTGTCCTTATATTCACATTAAATCACAGTTCAACTTTACCGGCCATCCTTTTTCAGTCTCCCTTGTTGAAACCATAATGGTTTCTCAACTGAAACTCCTATGAGTTCTCAACTGCGCAAGGCACCATACAGTGACCACACAGTAAAGCAGATATCACATAACTACGGCTCCAGATTTTTGGAAAAAGCATATAGGGGTGTATTCAAATCTTGAAACATTGAAAGATATGTTATTTGGTTTGTCGTGGGAAGTCACAGGGCCTAGGAATTTGGACTTCCCATCTTAATCTAAATTCATGGGAATTGGAGAATTATGTTTGGCTCAAAATGGGAATTGGAAATTTGGGGGAAGTTCCAGTTCACATGTTTAATGTCAATCAAACAATCTAATATTTTGAAAATCAAGGGAATCTAAAATTCCTATGTTTAGTAGTAGGCAAAGAAATGACCACTAATATTATCAACTGTGTGGCTAGATAGTAGGACACGGGGACTATTGAAACAATCTGGCAACACTGAACTAGTCAAAATTTTACTCTTACTTTCACCAGCCAACTAGCCACAATATGATGCATCTCTCTAAGACTATATATATGACTGCTGCAGATTAAGAGATTACAACGGCCCATTGTTTCAGCCAAGTATTAACATATCCTTGAGGAGATGCAACTGACATAAGGTAAAGGTCCAACATGCACAGTGACCACACAGTTGTTTAACATATAGATAGTGGCCAGCATTATAGCGTATATCACACAAAGCACGCTGCAATAGTGTAAGTATCTGGAAACAAGTCAAGCAACTAATCAAGTTGAATCAATTCACACACAGCTTAGCGGAGAGTGAAGGAAATAAAACTGAATACCTTGACTTTGATTATAGCATGATCAAGCAGGGGGAGTAGATTAGGATGAGTGAACAAGGAGGAAACACGAATCTCCTCCCTCACCAATTCCAGCTGATCATTGTTTTGAATCAAAACTTTCTTCATAGCATAAGTTCCATCATCTGCAGCATATTAAGCCCATTTTTACAACCACAACACCGCTGTAACTCAAATAATAACGACATCACTGCCACCCCATCCCACGAGTATCAACTACTCACTATCAAAATCGCCATAGAAGGGTTCCAGCAGATTTATGCAGCCTTTCCTTCAACCAATCACCTACCAAAACAAAATCCCTCATGAAGCAACCCCCCTCCCCCTCACACACATTACTAAAAGGATTGAGCCGAGTTTTTTTTGACAATGGGACGAACAGTAATTACACACGCACACACAAATGATCATATCCCTCGTAGGAAACGGGAAAAAGCAAACCCCCCCAAAATTTTCATGAGTAATGCAATCTCCTCAACAAATCATCAACAATCAAACATTTCCAACATTACTTCTAATGACCTCCACATCCCCTCAATCTTAAAATCATGTGAAACAACATCCAATCACAAATCTCCCCACAAAAATCAGAACACTAGCAGCCAATCCAATAAAAAGCTCCCAAATTGCTATGATTCATCCAATGCCTATTTCATAGAATCCTTACAAATCGAATAAACATAAGCTACAATCAATGCAATTCCTTCTCTTCTCATAAATCCCAAACACAAAATTGAACAAATCCCACAAACTTGGAAAACTTAATCTCAAGAACAAATAAGTACCCACAATTTGAATTGATCAACAATATCTAAAAATTCACAAGATCACCAACAATTTTGATCTAAACATGCAAACAGAATTGTAAATGGGATCATGGTGAAGAAGAAACCAACCTGAGAGAAAGGAAGAATCTTTGAGCTTGTTGGATAAGCCAGAGGAAGAGGAAGCGGAAGCGTCGGTGAGAAGCTCTTTGACCAAAAAGACAAAGGCAAAGCCACCTTCACCCAACTGTCTGACGATCCTAAACCTGTTCTCATTGATCCAAACATCTCCTCCCCCATTTACTGCGTCGTACAATGCATTCAACCCAGAAAATGAGCACCCCATTTCTCGTCTTCCTTGTTACGCTTCTGGGTATTCTTTATTATTTCGGATCACACACCACAGACAGACACACAGACACACTCTCTCTGTTATGCTGAGAGGAGAGAGAATGAGGAGAGAGATGTGTTCATCAAATTTTGACAAAGATGGGTAATTAAACTAAACTAATTAATGTGATTTTTAATTAGTTACTGCTTTTACAAGTTTTTGGGAGGCAAGGTCTTAACTGTGTTACTCAACTTGTAATTCACCCTCAAAGAGCCCAAATTCATGGGATCATACGATTGTGTAATAATTCGTCGTGAATTGTATAAGAAGAGATTTTTCGAAGTTTTGGAGATACGGTTTGTGATATTAGAAATAAAATTGGTTGTTTGTCGTAGTTGACTAGTTAACGTTAATTGACTTTATAAAAGCAATCACTTTCTGCACAAAAGAATGATGAAGTGCTCTAACTCTAACGATGTGTTAGTATGTTACTATCATGAGATCGTCACATATGACAATTGACACCTTGTGCAAAGCCTAATTTGCATAACTTTTATAACATCTGATAACAAGTCAACAACAATATCGGACCTAAAAGTGTACGAGAGTGACATGAAGGACTAAAGGAGACTGAAATTTGGAATACACTCGAGATGATCTCATAAATATGACAAACTTATAGTTCATCCAAAAAGGTTTTTTCTTATCGACTCATGAAAACTTCATAACAACATTATAACATACTCCGTAGTTCCTTTATTTGAAAACCATTGTCATATCCAATTCTTGACGGTGCAGGGTCCAAGCCTGAAAATTGTGAACTTACGGCAATAATCACCCAAATTTGAGTTCAGATTCGGAACTTAACGCTGTCCCAACCATAAAATACATCGGTACAGAGGATCTCTTATCAAACCAGATTCCGCTGAACATCTAAATATTGAGGATGTGTTAGTGTGTTGGTACAATGGACAAATTTGCTGGTGTATAAATAACATCATTATGATGCATCAGATTCAGAGCAGTCTTGTTGCAATGAATAGCCAATTCTTCTAACTCTAAGCCGTTGCTCCAACTTCGGATCAGGGTCTCATAATTGGACGAATGTTGTCTGCTGTTGCTGAAGGTTGAAGAAAAAAGAAGCATGAGAGGTAGGCAATGACGCAGGCCACAGAAGCTTGCCATATTATACTATGGCTGGCTGTTGCTGGGTGATGCAATGTATATTTCCACCAGCCAACACAATTTCTCTTGCACCTTTAATTCTTACGATCTGAGGAAACCAATGAAGAAAGTTTAGTACTCGCAGTAATTGTTCGTGGATGAGCACATAACAGGATAAAAGGAAGTGTATGTGTTCAGGCATCCCTGAATCTTTTCATAAAAGCAAACAAAGTCCAACAAAGAAAGAAAGAAAGTTATAGCCCATAGGTCTCATAGCAGAATTCCCTTAAAAGTCCAACATTCCCCATTTAATTTGGTACCAAAAGTCAGAGTAGAGATATCAAAAGGTAAAACTGTAGAAGCATGTAAGCAGGCTGAGAGACCAGCATTGATTTCGGCACCCAAAAACCTCTCAAAATGCCAAACCAACTTAATAGACAAAAGCAAAGAAGGGGGTATGTTTTTTTTTTTTTGGCTACATAGGAGCACCTAAAGCTACAGGGGTTGGAAAATGAGGATTCGAACCCGGGACAACCCCAGACAGGCCAACCTTGATCCTCGAGAAAAGAAAATTATTATAAACTAATAAAAGAAGGGGGTATGAGAAAAATTATAAACTAATAAAAGAAAATTAAATATACCTCATGATCTGGAAAAGCCTCGGATAAAACACGAACAGCTTCATTATCCCATTTCTCATCTCCAAATTGAGGAGTTATAATCCCTCCATTAGCAATGTAAAAGTTCACATAAGATGCAGCAAGCCTTGTACCAGGCTCTCTCGGTTTTGCCTCTCCAACCTGTCAGAATAGACTTACATGTTTAAATTCAAGAATGATGAGGTTTCATATTAGTACCATGTTTAAACACTAGTCAGTAAGTGATTATCTGTATATATATGCAATCAAATCTCAGATATCGGGATAACAGCTCATCCACTGTGCTAGCTTTTAAATGCCGTCCAGACTTGGTGGATAATGATCAAGAAACGAGTTTTAGTGAAATAAAACTTGCACAGACAACCTGAGTAGGTGATCCACACATCTAGTATACACCATCTGGTCCTACGACAAGAAAGTGATGATTATCTATGAATTCCTCCTCTTAGGAATATATACTAGGCTCACGATGCTTATAACATACCCCTGAGAGAACAAAAAAAACAAACGAACCGAGACACTTAAAATCAAATAAAAACCGAGAGGTGCTCACCAAAGAGTTATCCATCAGACATTCAGACCAAGTGAATACCTCTCGTAACAATAGTGAAAGTCTACCACACAGTGACGGTTAGAAGCTGATGAGCATTACTCTCAACTCAGGTATAAATTGAGCCTATTATAAGTTTATAACCATATCACATACTTAATCGAATGAGCCTATAAGTCTTAACACTGTCTCATGTTCCCAAATAAGCAACTAAAAAGCAAAACAGAATCACCAAGGCACAATGAGCTTTAGATCTATAGATGCTTACTTGGATAACACCAGCAGCTTCCTCATCTGTCATGTGCATAGCACCAGGGATATGAAGTTTCAATACTTCGAGCTTTCTACGATTAGCATCTAAGCTGTTAGAAAGAACTGACAAGGCTTCAACAGATCGCTCATACTGAGGATCTAATTCATCATCTGTCCAGGCTAACAACACCACCCCAGGCTTCACAAAGCAGCACATATTATCTATATGACCATTAGTATCATCATCGCCTGAAACAACAAAATAGCCAAGCCAGTAATTATCAGATACTCAGTCTCAGAACGGCTAGCTAATGTTTCCCGCTCCTCTTCTATGAGATATTAGAATTTTATGCATAGTTAGTGTGTTCTATGAAGAGTGGTCTGCCATATAATAATAAACAAAGAGGTCAAAATTACATGCTCAGAACAGAAATAGGTTCTACTGGTATCAACAAGGGAAACATTGCATTATAGCCATGGCATCTGCAGTTGTCTAAAGAATCTGAAAAATTAACAGCCCCACTAAAATTTCTATCATCATCATAAAATTACTGATTGCATCATAACCTTGGCATCTGCAATAGTCTCTAGAATCTAAATATAGTTTATGGAACCAGAAAAGATATGTGCCATTGTAGTTTGAAGATTTCCACCATTTGACGATAAAAGCACAAATTTGAATCAAATAAAGCTAAAGGCTAATAAGTTATAAGCAAAGCCTAATGCTGAGTTGAACCTCCATATAAGTAACGCCTGCACAGTGAGTAGAGACTGCTGAGTTCACAGAAAACTGAATTCTATGTACGCTGCATAATTCACTATGCATCTCAAACCATCTCTCCTAGAATTTGACATTGTGTGAAATATTAGCCATCAAAGTTCCTTTAAACAAGCTTAGGAAAGCTTGCAATGACCAAATATTCCTGAGCAATGTGCCCAGCACAGAGAGCAAGAACAAAAGTCGGAACCCTGAGAGGCTGCGACTACTCAACGGAAGTGATCATTAAGGGACACAGCTCTCATATAGACCTCCAAATGACATTTCCTGAAAGGCTTTTAGCCATCTCCAATCACTAAAGACCAAGTCCAAAACCTCTCGTTGGTACAAAAATTTGTAATAAGGATCAAAAGACTGATACATGAATGGAGAATAACGAATCCTCCAAACAATTAACTATATGTTCCCCCAAGTATGTTGCTACATCGTGATAGGGAAATCCCTAAAAGACCCAGCAACATTTATCCCACAAGGACACAAAGTAACGAGTCCGTACCCAAAGATAATCAAGAAGGTGGACAAGATAAAGTCAAAACTACGACAAGTTCAATGGAACAGGATTCCTTACATTGTATTAAGGTTATGTTTGGTAAGCCATTTAAGCTAGCTTAAAAGGATAACGTAGCTTATTTGACTACCTATTTCAACTGTATGACGAAATAAGTTTGTTTGGTAGCATCCCTAGAAAGGTTACCAGATGCATGGTGATGAAGGCCTAC
The DNA here is from genome assembly GCA_038382645.1 of Spergularia azorica. Taxonomy (NCBI): domain Eukaryota; kingdom Viridiplantae; phylum Streptophyta; class Magnoliopsida; order Caryophyllales; family Caryophyllaceae; genus Spergularia; species Spergularia azorica. The sequence goes on from JBBYHQ010294236.1 coordinate 12,867, forward strand.
TTATTAGCTTGAAGACCTCGGCCCATCCTAGTTAACAAGTACTACAAATATTCTCCTTACAAAGTAAAGATTGGCAGAGCCTGTTTATCATTCCCTTCTCATTCTTTAGAATTTTTTAACATGTATAACATCAGGACATTGAGCAGACGATTATTTAAGTCAGTAGTAGAAACTCCCAATACCATTAGAAATAAAGTATGTGACATTTTCAGACTCGTATCAAAGAATTTAATGATATGAATCTCATTTTCACAATATAGCTTTGTTTTAGCTAGTCCCTTGACCCTCAAGCAAAACCTTCTGACTTATCAATGAGGTATGGGACCGGGTTCTCAGCCCAATCATATTGACTTGCCAGTGGATGTAGTAAGAGTAACCTTATCAGGTTATGAAGATTTGGCGAACAAACGAACATGTCTCCAGCATAAATAATAACCTTAATAGACAAACAGAAACCAAAGACGTTCAGACTAATAAATCATCACTAATGACAAATGTAAACAACAACATGGCCGAGGGTCAAGTGCACAAAGTGTGAAAGGTCACTTAATTCAGAAGAGATCCAGGGGTTGCATTCATAAAACAGTGTGGGAAAGTCACAGATACTAACATACCGTGTAATCCACGCGGCAACCAAATAATCTTTTGAACACCAAGGTATGCCTTAAGATTATCTTCAATCTGATCCTTTGTCATATCAGGATTTCTGTTTTTGTTCAAGAGGCATTCCTCAGTGGTGAGGCATGTTCCTGATGAGGAATAAAAGATTGTAAGATGAACAGTGAAACTTCAGAGAGCAGAATGACTCACAAAGTAGCAGTCACAAACATAAAAACGAATGGTTCCCAACAGTATTGACCACTCCAGCCAACTACCACCTCCCCCCTCTCACACACATCAAAGTTAGAAACAAAGCAGAAATCGAGCACCAACAGAAAGAAATTCTTGCACACAGCTACTTGAAATGAAATAAATTGAAATGGCACATATATCATGAAAAGGACCACACAATTACCTTCCCCGTCAACATGGATGCTACCACCTTCTAATATCATGGAATGGGGAAACCTCGGAAGCTTCTCAATCTCTGTAATCTAGTAAAAAGGAACAAGATCAAGATTTGAACAGACTAATGCAGTCTTTTAAATATAAGAAAATATCACATGTATATCAACATCTAATGTCATAGTGCTTCCTGACACAGGACTAACCTTCCTAGCAACAAGGATGTCATGACTCGAATCGGTATAGCAGCCATCATCAACACCTAAGAACAAAAGAGAAAGAAAATAGCGAAAGATGAGGTTCAGTTTACCTATAATCAGAAATTTATGAATTTTGCAGTGCAATTTCCACAGCACAAATTCGTTCAACTATGGATTACTCAAAATGAGTATAACTTATTACAACCACACGAAAGCACAAGTGCCTTACCACCCCAACTGTTGAAAGTCCAATCAATCCCAGCCGAAGTTTTGAGTTCAACTGAATTTGGAGCAGTTTTGCTGACAACAAACTACAGAAAAGACATTAGCTATCTGTAATAACTTCTTCAACGTATACAACTTTGTAAATGAAGCAGTCAGAATCTTAACATCTCAATTTGAGATTCTCAATGGAAAAGGTATCAAAAGATGATGCTCACAGTAGGTCCTGTATCGCGGAACCAAGAATCATTCATACTCATCTCCACAACCCTAATGTTGGCGGGTACCTGATTCCTCGCGTTTTCCCACTGGATAATTCATACGAGCCAATTAAGTTTCACAGCCAGAAAAGCAATTTGCCATTATGAAGCTCCAATAAACCCAGTGAACCTAACTGACCTGAGCAGGGCTAGCACAGACGGTCACTGGCTCAAATTTCGATATTGCAGTTGCCACTCTGGTGAACACACGTTGAGCATGCACTGCCCCATCTCGCCAGTTATCTGCCCGTTCCTATTACATTGAAGGAACTGAAGTCAAACTCCAGTAAAATAAAGGATAGCAACCAACTAGCATATGAACAATTTGCTAATTTGCATAGAATACGGATCCTCCATACTGACTTACTACATAAAGCTCAAACATCACTACATCAGCAAGCAAAACAACATTCCTGATTCTTTACAAAATTACAAATCTGTGAATTGACTCAACTTGTCGTGTTCCAAACTAAACACACCATAAACTCGTTCAGTTTAATGTTATTAACAATTCAAGTAACTAGTCATGCATTACAAGGGCATCAAAATCGGAAAATTCGAAATATTTCGGTCCGAAACAACTTACAAGATACAATTTTTTAACCAAATACAGCAGCATTTCAAAGAGTGAAAATTTCTACCCAAGTGACTTACGAATTATGATCACCAAAAAGACTGTAAAAAAAAAAAAAAAACCCCCAAAATCCCAATGATCATAGATGAACACACGACCATACTATCTCAGAACATTACACTACACACCCTGTAGAATTAAGCAAATAACACACAAATTCACCGAATCAACGGAAAATTAGCATGATAAATTCAGAAGACTGCTGAAAACAAAGCAAACCCAGATAACATATCAGTAAACCCAAGTAAAATTTGGTGCGAGATCACAGAAAATACGAAGGAAAGAAGAAAAAAATTCAATAAAAGAGGGAAGAGAAATGGGGAAGAGAAGACATACAGGCCAACCCATCCAAGTTTGGGAATGGGGTTCCCATTCTGCTGGCATACGGTACCCATGTTCTGCTGGTCTTCCTTTCACTTCCATTTTCAACACCTCACTCTGATTACTCCGACTGTCAACTGACCAGGCGTATGAGCGTATCTGCTAAGCTATCCAATGCTAATGAATGACTCCTTTTTTCCGGTTTACACCGCTCGCTCAGTTTAATCTACTACTCGGGTCGGAACATATAGGATGGCAAAGTCGTCACCTTCGTAAGTAAGAATAACACTATCCCGTTCCTAGTGAACGCGACCAAAACCCTATTGTATGTTATCCAACAACTAAAGTACTTTACACCGAGAACCTTTTTAACTAAATTAATAGATTTCTCCACATCCAATAGTTCATCGTTTGTAGATTCATTTGTAGAACACAACCATATCGATGAAGGACTCTTTTTCCCGATTTGCACCATTTGATTCAATCTATTAATATTCGGACGGACCATACAGGCTGGAAAAGCGTAAATAATAACACTATCCCGTTCCTTGTAAACGCAACCAAAACCCTTGAGCATGTGTATCAAACCGAGAACCTTGGTTAGAGTATTTAATTATATAGCCTATACAATAGTGTTTACATGAATTACATCCAATAATTCATCTAATGTAGTTTGGTAAGATCAAAAGTTTAGGATTAGCTTGGGAGTCTTTGGTGTTTACATCCTCTTGTCCATAGCTTTAAGAATCGATTCTCTTGGAACAAAGCAGCACCCTGAAAGAAAGGTGCACAATTTACCGAGAAGGCGAGACCTATCTCCGAGTGTGGATCATCTGTCCTATTGAGTCTACAACACCCAATAGCAAACGGAATATAACCATGAGTTGAATCACATGCACAATATGTGTTGCAGAAGTTTGATGCGCCACAAATCACAATCGATGCAAGAATAAGAACTAACGTGTATCGCTGGTGGAACAGTTTGCTGAAGAGGTACACATGAAATGCTGACCGATTATAGTTCCAGGGTGAAAGATGGGAATTAGGAATAACTGGCGACAGCCAACAAACTTAAAAGGCGCGGAAGACAGATAAATCATAACTTGAGTCATAACTTACAACATCAGGGAAAGGTTACAAAACAAAGACTAGGCATTCTCTAAATTAATAACATATTTTTGTTTGCACCCTTTCAACGAGGGAGGGAATTTGTTAGTACATAGATGATGCTAATTCGCGTACTTCCGTTGCAACTTGTTCATATTCTGCCTTCAATTTCTCTTGATTCTCCTGACTTAGCTCCCCTTTTGTGGGCTTGGGTAGCACCAGCACACAACAGGTTGGTCGTTTTGTGGCCCCTGCACTTGCGAGATCCTGATAAGACACACCAAAGCAATTGTAAGAGAGGGTGATGAAATAAAGGCACTCTTCAAGTCGGCTCAAGCAGATTCAACTATGAAGCTATCAAATACATACTGAGACAAGGGACAATCTAACAGTAGCTTTCAGACGCAAATGAGATAACCAGTCAACCAAACAAGCTTCAACAGACAAGCAATGTTCAAAGATTGTTATAAAAAGGGAGTGGCTGTCGTCTCCTAACTAAAAATGTTCTAAACTATGGTGACACTTAAATCTGGACCCATATCACTTTCCACATTACAGAGCAACACACCTAGACTGTATCTGATTGTTCACTGGTAGCTCAAATAAGGTGTAAAAAATACTGATCCTTGGTCATACCGCAATGATCCTGAATGAAGTCAAAGAAACAATCTTTCATTGGCCTTATCATTAGGGCCTAAATTATAGGTGTCCCATAATAAAGCAGCATATGATTTCTCTGTAAATCTATCATATACCTCAACTCTTTGGGTAATCAATGAGAATAATCAATTTACATGAACACTTAGATGAGTCACAAGCTCACAGCAAAGTCATAGAAGCAACAGGGCACGAGTAGTTCAGCAGATACACCTATGATGAAAAGTCTGAAAAGATAATCTGTTCTAAAACCTAAAAGGACAATGACCTACTTAGAAGATTTGAACTAGTAGTATACAATATGTAAAATTCAAGCAAACAAACAGGGAATTCGAAGCAAACAAAAGCTCAACGTCTCTTAAAAAAATAAAAAATAAAATAAAAAGATGAAGAAGAACCAAGGTCTGCATTGACTTACTTCTTTAGTAGGGACATATATGTAAGGAATGTCGTTCTCTTCGCACAAGATTGGAACATGAGTAATAACATCAATGGGGGAAATGTTTCCTGCTATCACACATACCCTGCATTGACACAATGAGAACAGCTTGTCAAAAACTGAAAAACAATGAGTCAAAACGAGATTATTAATGAGCTGTAACGACTAGCATAAAAATCGGTAACTAAACCTCAAGTAAAACACAGTCCATATCACAACATCAAAGACTTGATCATGTGCAAGTGTAACAGAAAAGCTAAAAGAACATTTCAAAAACCAAACATGGTAGCTCTTCTTCTTTTTGGACAGGAATATGATAGCTTTTTATAAGTTCATGTAAAACATAGCCAGGAGCTACTGAAGGCTCGCTAAAGTTCTCTGAATTCTAATATGATAAATTTTTCATCCTCTAGTTAATAGACGTGTTTGGTTTTGTGTTTGCCTCTTAAATTCTATTGTCCTGCCCAAATGTTAAAGAAAAATAACCGAGGGTTATGAAAGGCTGGTGAAACACTGCCACATTAATTAATGTGATTGCTCGACGCTCCCAAACCCCAATGTGATCAACTTATCATATACTAGCTAACGAGATTGCTTGCTTTCAATTTTGTTAGCACCACAACACTCAATATTAAACACAGTCAATCATATTCCTCGAGCAACGACCCAATGAAACCTCCAAAACATCTAAAGAAAACACCAACCTATAGATATTCAACCTTCCTACATAGTTTAGATGTATTCCCTCCTTCCTTGCCATCTAATTTCGTCAGAAAGCTAATGAGTGCATTAGGGGTCACTTACTCATCCACAATCCCAAAAATCGGAACAATTCCCAAGTGAAATGCCAACCCACAACAAACAAGACGAGAGAAGCTCCTTACATCCGCAACCAAATGCAATTAAACCCCAAGCGAAAAACAACATCATACTAGCTAAACGAGCTAATTACCTATAAATTAAAAGTGATTTTTCTTCAAAAGTTTCACACTTTACACGCTTTCGCCATTAACATGACCCGAAAACAGGCAAATACACAGTCACAACCACGACCCCAACTAAGTAACTAACCCTACAAACAACGAGAACAAAAACCAAACTGAACAACGCATTCACCACATAAAAACTGGTAAAGAAGCTTCTGATATACGATTAAACATACCCTTTATTACCACGGCGGATACTCTTAACAACTTCCTTAACACCTCTCTTCAAACACTTTTGTTCAGCAGCTGCAACAAATCAATTTTCCCACAAAAATACACATCAAACAACCAAAACAAAAAATACCCAGATACGAAAAACAAATTAAAATGAAAAAAAACAAAAGTACCCATCAACTCAAACAAGATAATAATGAAGAAAAGTGGAACCTTTTCGAACAAGTTTGAAGGTGCGTTTGCAGAGTTTTTTGCCAGCAAGAGGTTTAGCGATAGGAGCAAGAGTAGTGGGTGTCTTCTTCTTCTCCTTCTGGTGTGACTTTTCTGTTTCACTGTCGCTGCCCATCTTTTCTGAAGGTTATGGTGATTGTAGAGTGAAGGAGAAGGAAGATGGCGGAATACGAATTAGGGTTTATGGTTTTCTGGGGGTGACACAATTTTGTGAGGGTTTTAGAAAGAGTTTTGTAGGAGTGGTTTTTTTTTCTGGGTTGGGCTTTTTCTGTTGTTCGAATGTTTATTTGATCGAATTGTGTGGGCTTTGCCTACTTAATCGTCACGTTTGTTGACGAGACAGTTTCACCATATAATCGTCACGTTTTAAAACATGGATATTAAGTAGCTGAATGAATGGTAGAGTAGGGGGCATCATATATGTTATCCTTGGTAATGCAGATATCTCCGTTTCCTTTATGATTGATTTTGTAATTCGTTACATTTTGATAGACGAGGCGATAGTGTTAGATATTCAGACAAAGTCTCATATGAGACGGTCTCACAGTAAATTGATGTGAGGCCATTTTATTTGGTAAGGAAGTGACTCGTTTAACATCATTTGTGACCATTGTATTGCTTTTAGTATCCGTTTTAGTTTATAGCTAACCTTTTTTGTTTGTTATTGAAACTAATCATTAAAAGGAGTATAATGGTCTTAAAAATCGTAGAAGAGGTCACTATACAAACGAATAAAATGGCCTCACGTTAGACTTACTGTTTTTTTTTTTTGTATTGGAATCTCTTCCCATGTATACAAACATATTCAGCCGTAAGAGAGCATTGTTACATTTAATTTGTTAGCACCTATCGGGTTAGAACCTGGTATAAGTTTTAATTCAGTATAATATATTATACTAGTCGTTGACCCGTGCAAAATTGCACGGTTGCCCTATTTCATTGTAAATTTATCATGTTTAATTTAATATCACTAGGTGAAAAGCCCGTGCGTTGCACGGCACACTTTATTATAATTGTTTATTCTTATTTATTAAGTTAATTTCAAAATAAATAAGTAAACCATGATAATACTCTTTTTTTTTTGTATTATTTTTTAAGCATTTTTCACAAAAGTCTTAAACTTGTCGACATATCTCAACCAAAATAACACTTACCTTTTCAAAAATATGTGCGAATGTATCTTATATTGAAGTACATTTCGATACGAACTTAATGATAAATGTATTGTAGTATTCTAATATACGTAGCCCTAGTTATAACATATTATATTATATTTTATGTTGATAATTTTATGTGTGAGAGTTTTAAAAATATTGAACTCTTTGTGTGCATTTTTAAAATGTTTAATGTAAATAATTTTAATAACCTATGTGAGAGTTCTCCATATATCGGACTCTCTCTGTGCATTTCTTCAAATAATACGCATTTTTTTATTATTAATTTTTAAATACTTAAGTCATAAACTTGTCGACATATATATGTCAAGCAAACCATACTTAACTTTTCAAAGGTATGTGTAAATTGATCTTAGATTGAAGTACATTTCAACACTAATTTAATGATACATGTATCGTAATATTCAGATTATGTTATGTTTCATGTAGATAAATTTAATATTTTATGTGAGAGTTTTACAAATATTAGGTTGCATTTATTAATGTTTAACGTAGATGATCCTAATATTTTATGTGAGAGTTTTACCTATGTTGGACTCTCTCTGTGCATTTCTTCTCTTATCAACGCCCTTAACACGCTCCAAATTATTATCTTTTATATATATACTAGGTGAAAAGCACGTGCGTTGCACGGGTCACTTTATCATAATCGCCTATTCTTATTTATTAATTAAAATAAATAAATAAACATGACAAATAATTAAATGTTTGTTAGTGAAGATGTCTCATAAACCCATTAAATCATTTATGTCATCGTACAAAGTATTAGTATACTCTATCTTTAGATAATACTCATTTTTTAAGCATTTTTCACAAAAGTCTTAACTTGTCGATATATCACAACCAAATCAAACGTATGTGTAAATGGATCTTATATTGAAGTACATTTCGACACGAACTTTATGATACATGTATCGTAATATTCAGATATATGTAGCTCATGTTATAACAATTTATATTATGTTTCGTGTTGATAACTGTTTTACAACTTAACTTTTCAAACGTATGTGTAAATGGATCTTATATTAAAGTATGTTTCGACACGAACTTAACGATACATGTATCGTAATATTCTGATATACGTAGCCCAAGTTATAACAGTTTATATTATGTTTCATGTTGATAACTTT